>JAYEVD010000070.1:0-60401 GCA_036346405.1 Phyllostachys edulis
TTGACCTAAAAGGTATCTCATGAAATGTTTTTTAAGTGCCGGAGCTCTACCAATTCAATAAGAACGAAGAAGAAATCAGATACAAGGCCGAAACCAAAAACAATCCGCAACAACCATACAAGGGCGAAACCAAAAACAAACCGCAACGACTATATGAAATGATTTTGTTAAGCATGTACTGTTGTTGACATTCAGTAAGAACAAATATCTAGACAACCGTACAATAAATTTCAGAGTTAACTGCAGAGCTGCAAGCCGAGACTTTCTGCTACATCGACAGCATGACTATGTAATCGAACAACATTCGTCTGCTGAAATAACAACGTGATTGACTAGATGGGCTAGCGAGGGAAATGCATCTAGAACAGAAGCTTTATTCTTCAGACAACATTGGCAGACCTTTCAGTGTCCACCTCATTGAGTGTGCTGGATGTTTGGTGACAAATAAATATTAAATCTTTGATATATCTCTGGCAGCTAATAATTCAGTTTCTGCAATAATGTTGATGTATCGTCTGTACCCTAGGTTTACATACTGCAGACCAGCTGGCCGGGTCTTTCAGCCACATCGATTGCTTGTCGTTGTAATAAAACAACATTCATCTGCATCCTCTGCAGAAATTTGTTTGACATAAAGAGCTACGTATGAGCAATCATTGCGTGTACTGGACATTTGGAGAGAAGCGAGAATGAGCACTATTATCGTGCTCACGAGTCAACACACAATGCAATAATATACATGCAAGGCTTAACAAGGATGGCTCAGGTTTCTTTGTTTACAAAAGCAAGCTTTTCAAATGTCATACTTACAAAGTCCTATAAGCAGCATTTTAACAAATTGCAGTTTAATAAAGAGAGTAAGTGCAATAATTAATAGTAGTAGAGGTTCCATCCGTCGGAACTCTACCCATGCATCTTTTCAATTGAGCTGCCTCCAATGACCACACCCACCGAGCTCAAGACTCGGGGAAAATCCAACACGGGCTAGGTGAGCCCTTCCACCATTCATACCACCCACAAAGTTGTTGAAATAGAACTAACTAAAGTTATGATTCCCATGTCCGCCTTTGACCCTAGGCACTAATTGTTTAAATAGTTTTAGACTCGCAGAGGTTGCACACTTTACCCACAAGAGATAGTCATACCACATTACCCCACATGATTACGTAGTCATGTAGTTGGGCGGCAAATCACAAAGATATATCGTTGCAGGATCGTTGTAACCCTAGCGTTGGGTGTAGATTTGGACTACCCACAATCATGGCAACTCACCCATTCAAGCTGGATGTACCCAAGCTTGTGCGTTCTATTTCTCCACTGTGTGAGATACATTCATGGTTCAATAATTTTACTAAGCCAAGTTGCACTTTGCAGACTTGTGGTTGTACTTGTTTAACACGGGAGGTCGTGACAAGATTAAGTCCTTAGGGTTATCTGGGCAGTTCATTCCACAAACCAACCATCCTCATGCTCCCCGAGCACCCACCTTCACCATCCACCCGAGATAGAACTAGCAATTGGGGTTTTGAGGAGTAAACCAAATTATTTCAAACTTTTTAGTCAATGGACCACCAATGACTACCCAAATCATTTATGTTTTAAAAGATGATGATTGGGACATTTAATGCCCGATGCTTAAGCAAGACTAGCATATAAACTAAGTACATCCTATAACTAGTATTACCATATAGTTACTAGGGTGACAAGGATAAATGGATTCAAATTATCAAGGATGGCATATTAATTAATAAATCATCAAATGGGTATTTAACTACCTTAAGCTTTAACATATATTTGATAAAGAATTAAAGCATGCAATTTTTGCTATTTTAAATGAATATAATTTGCACAAAATGTAGGCTCAACATGATCAAAGTATTGACTTGCCTTGGTTAAAGGCAAGGGGATCTTGATACTGTTGGTCTTGATCAACTTGAGGATCTTCGGCGTTTCAAATCCTAATCGGGCGACAATACCGGAAAAAGGCACAACGGCAAAGAGAGGAAATAAATACACAAGAATACACAAATGAACTTCAAATTAATCAAGTCCTATGTCATTAGCAAGATCTTGATTTAAAAAAAATTTAGAAATTTATTTCATAATTTTTGGAGTTATAATGGAGGAGAAATGAATTTACGAAGATTAAACTGAATTGAAAAGGAGAGAGAGAGAAACTCCGGTGCAAGCATAGTGTGGATGGGCTCATCTTGTATGAGGAGGCGGCTCATGGCACAAGGTGAGGGGCCTCAGGCGTGTGACAAAGGGTGTGGGTTACTATGCACAGGGGCCTGAGTCAATGAGTGGGGGTTTTAGGACACCATTAAATTAATGATTGTCATTAGGGCTTTAAGGCATCATTAACTCCTTAATGGTGGAGCATGATGTCAGTCCAGAATAGGTGCTTTCATGTAAGGTGCTGCGGCTCAGGCGGCTCGACGGCCCGGTGAACTCTGTGATGTGGCACAACTTGAGCACGGAATGGGTAGGTGGCGAGGCAGAGCTGGTGATGGGGTGGTGGCGTCGGAAGAGGTGGGCGTCGCCCGTGTGGTGAGTGGCGGCGGCTGGCTCGACTATGGTGGAGAAAGGTGGTCAGTGGTGGTTCGGGCGGGAGGGTGAGCACGGGTAGCTCTCATCGAGGCGGTTGTTGGGCTTGATGGGGAGGTCAGAGGCTTGTGGCGGCATCGCATGGTGAAGAAGGCGGCGGCCGGAGGCGGGGAAGAACAGCGATTGCGGTGGCTACGGCGACTAATCTTCGAAGGGGTTTGAGGGGAAAGAATCCTGGGGGCCGGGGGCTCACGGTGATGGGGTTGGTGGCGCCGGAAGATGGTCGGAGTGGCGAAAGCAGCGGATGGAGGTGGCGGCGGAAAAATGGAAATAAGGGCGGCTTTGCTTGTGGGCTTACCAGAGCTCGGGCGGTGTGGGGAGATGTCGAGCACGGGAGAGGCTTTATAGGCCAGGGAGGAGGCTTGGAGCTGTTGGCGGTGGTGGTGTGTCCGAGGAAGCGTTGCAGGGCCGCACGTGGAGGGAACAAGGCGAGGGAGGCGGGGAGGTGCTTCAGGGCGTGTGGCAACTCAAGGCGTCCACTGTTGTCTGAGCGCATGCTTGGGCGCAAGCGACTAGACAAGGCGAGAGATCGCTTGATCTGGGAGCTCGAGGGTGGTGGGCACTATGGCGGCGTCTTTGTGGCCTGTTGAGAAGACAAAGCGGGGGGAAGCTTCGGCCTTGATATGGCGTTGTCCACTGGAGGGAGGGAGGCAGCATCGTGGCCAGCGTCAAATCCTGGCCCACGGGAGGAAGAAGCGGCGGCGCGGGTTGACCGGGAGAGAAGACGAGAAGACAACCCGACAGCTCGGGCCAAAAAAAGAAAAAGGGGACAGGGAAGAAAGAGTAGAGACACCAGGTTGGGCCGGAGGAGAAAATAGGCTAGGTTGAAATGTGCTTGGCCTAGGAGGAGAATAAATTTGAGCCCAAAAGAGAAGGGTGGCCCAACTCAATATGGCCTGGGATTCAAAAGAGATGAGAAACTCCACACTGCGAAATTTGAATTTCAAATGTGACGGACATTACATTTGAAACACACACCGAAAAAGAAAGGAAGTTTTCAGAATTAGCTTGGTAATTTGAATTACGGCGAAGAACAAAAATCGATAAAGCAATTACTATCGCCGCAAAAAGCGGGTGTTAAAAATCGTACCCATTTTAAGCGGAATCTCAACCCCGAGATTCGAGCCGCCCGAAACGAGGGCGGGTAGTCTTGCTTGATTGATCTTCGCGTTCCCGGTGGCTTCTTTGGCTGAGTGGTGACTCCATGGACTTTGCAAAGCGGAAGACTTGGCGTCTTGTTCGCTTCGATGGCGTCGAGGATCTTGATCGGATGTTACAGGTAAGTCGAGTCTTTGAAGGGCGATGGCTTCTGAGCGTCTACTCTTGGTACTCGGAGACACTTCTTGGTAGGGAGACATGAAACCGCCAGAACTAAACCGACAAATTTTCCAGTAGCTCTAGGTGGTAGGCTACTTCTCCGCGCTTAGCGTGTAAACGGTCCTATGTATCTTGGGGCAAGCTTGCCTTTCACTTTAAATCTTTGAGTTCCACGAAGTAGTGATACCTTAAGGTTAACTTTTTTCGACGGTTGTCGGCACAACTCTTTGTCTTGGTAGCTTGGAGGCGATCTCTGATTAGTCGAACTTTCTCTTTAGATTGCTTGAGAGTATCCGGTCCAGAGATATATCCTTCACCTGATTCTGACCAATGTAGAGGGGTTCTGCATTTTCTCCCATAAAGTGCTTCAAATGGGGACATTCTCAGACTTGAGTGATAACTGTTATTGTATGCAAACTCGGCATATGGTAGACACTTTTCCCAGTCTATAGTAAATTCCAAGGCACAAGCTTGAAGCATATCTTCTAGAATCTGATTTGTCCTATCTGCTCTAACCATCGGTCTCTCGGATGATATGTTGTCTTTGAAATCAAGGTGTGTTCCAAGGGCATCATGCAAACTAGCCCAGAAATGCGAGGTAAATTGAGATCCTCGATCTGAGACTATCCTTTTGGGTACTCCGTAAACACACAATACGAGCCATGTATAGCTCCTGCTAACTTGTCTCCCTTGTAGGTTGTCTTTTTTTGCAATGAAATGGGCTACTTTGGTCAATCTATCAACTATAATCCATCTCGAGTCACATCCGGACTTGGTTCGGGGTAGACCGTAATGAAATCCATTCCAATTTCTTCCCATTTCCAACCGAGGGATTTGCGAGGGTTGAAGCAATCCCATCAAGCTCGATGTTCGGCTTTGATTCGCTGACATACATCACAACAGGCTACATACTCGGTGATATCTCTTTTCATGCGTTGCCACCAATACAAAATCTTCATGTCTTGATACATCTTGGTGCTACCTAGGTGCAGAGTATACGCTGAGCTGTGGGCTTCTTTCAGAATCAAATCCTTGAGTTCCTTCTAGTGGGGAACAAAGAGACGTTTCCCATACCATAGGATTCCTTGCGATCTTCGATCATCTTGGGGTCTTTTCCTTTTGCCATGAGATGCTTGAATCTTTGGACTCCAGGATGTCCTTTTTGAGCGGTCTTGAACTGCTCTTCTAAAGTTGGATATGCTTCCATGGCATCTGTGTTACCTTGCTCTATCAAACAAAAGTTGAGGGCTTCGAATTCCTTATAGAGCTCAGGTTGGTGTTCTTGAATCATAACGTTATTGCAGTATGACTTGCGACTTAATGCATCGGCAACTACATTAGCCTTTCCGGGATGATAATGAACATCCAAGTTGTAATCCTTTATTAACTCTAACCATCTTATTTGCTGGAGGTTGAGATCGGACTGGGTGAAGATGTACTTGAGACTCTTGTGGTCCGTGTAGATATTACGATGATTTCTAATCAAATATGCCGCCAAATTTTGAGGGCGGCACCATCGCCGCTAACTCCAAGTCATGAGTTGGATAATTGTCTTCATGAGGACGGAGTTGTCCGGATGCATAGGCTAAAACCTTTCCTCCTTGCATAAGCACGCAACCAAGACCTTGGCATGATGCATCACAGTAGACTTCAAAGTCTTGATGAATGTCCAGCAGATCAATCACCGTGCGTTAATTTCTTCTTCAATTCTCGAAATTTTTCTCACAAGCCTGCGGTCCATTCATACTTTTTTCTTTCTTGAGTGGATGGGTCATCGGTTTGGAAAGCTTCAAAATCCTTCTATGAAGCGCCTCAGAGTATCCGCTAAACCGAGAAAACTATGAACTTCACATCGATGTAGGTCGCTTCCAATCCATCACGGCCGACCTTGGATGGATCAACTGCTATTCCTCCTACAAATACAATATGACCGAGGAAACTGATTTCTTGAAGCCAAAATTCACATTTACTGTACTTGGCATAGAGCTCATGCTCTTTAAGCTTTTCCAGGACCAATTGTAGGTGTTCCGCATGCTCTTCATTGGTCTTGGAATAGATCAAGATGTCGTCTATGAACATGAATACAAACTTGTCTAGGCATTCCATAAATACCTTGTTCATCAGATTCATGAAGTAAGCTGGTGCATTGGTCAAGCCAAACGACATGACTGTGAACTCAAACAAGACATACCGTGTGGTAAAAGCTGTCTTGGGAATGTCCTCATTCCTGATCTTGAGTTGGTGGTATCCTGACTGTAGGTCTATCTTGGAGAAAACTAAAGCTCTTGTCAACTAATCGAACAGGTCATCAATGCGAGGCAAGGGATACTTGTTCTTGATAGTCACTTCGTTGAGTGCTCTGTAATCCACACACAATCTAGCGGAACCATCTTTCTTCTTCACAAAGAGAACTAGCGAACCCTAGGGAGAAGAACTAGGTCTAATGAATCCTTTTCCTTGCAAGTCTTCAAGTTGTGTCTTCAACTCTTCAAGTTAAATCGCCATCATCAGTATGGTCTCTTGGCAATGCGGTGTCTCTAGCTTCAAATTGATTACAAACTCGATATCTCCGTCGAGGGCATGCCCAGCAATTCTTACCGAAAGACCTCGGGGTAAGCTTGGACTCACCGGCGTTGTCTCTAGGGACAACTCTCCAAGGTGGTGGATTGTTCAGACAAAAGGAGAGGAATGATCCAAACTAATCCTTATTGTGGTTTCGTGATCTTTGGCAAGTACCACTTTCTGCTGGCGGAATCTATTAGTCCATGATAAGTGGCCAACCAATCCATTCCTAGGATGATATCCAACGTTTGAGATTCTAGCACAAGAAGGGTGGCTAGGAATCCAGAGTCTTCCAAAGCAATTTCTACTCTAGGACTAACTGAGGTAGCATATAGGGGTCCCCCGGGAGAGCTAAGTACCACGGGTTTCTTGAACTTATAGGTCGGCAACTTAAGCCTATCAACAAACTTTCTTGAAACAAAAGAGTGCGAAGCTTTAGAATCAAACAAAACATGTGTGGGTACTGAATTAACAGAGAACGTACCCATTAGCACTCATGTGGCATCTTGTGCCTCCTCAGTGGTGACATGGTTCACATGGCCACGACTTTGTGTCGGGGTAGACCTTGAAGCTTGAGAAGTCTGATGGCTCTTGCTTGGAGTTGAGGTCTGACCTTGAATTGGAGCGGCTCCTGGGTTGTTCTTTGGAGCGGGGTTGCGGCGATGAGGGCACTGATTAGCAAAGTGTCCTTTTTCTCCACAGGCAAAGCAATGGAGATGTGCTGCTGGGTTGACTGTGGCAGGTTTTCCGGCGGGGCCGAGAGTGCAAAAACCACTTCCTTGGGGTCTTAGAGTTGGAGCTGGACTTTTCTGAGGTGCGGCGGCAAAAGATCTGAAGGAGGAACTGCCCTAGAAGGTTGACTTCTGGGGGAAGTTACCTTGTGGCCTCTGGAAAGACATCTTCCGTCTGCGACTAGCTTCTGCTGTCTTCTTCTCGTTCTCTAGCACTAAGGCTTTATTGACCAATTGATGGAAGCTAGAAAAGTCATGGAGAATTAGTTGAACTCGCATGTCTTCATGCATGCCTTCCACGAAACGATCTATCTTCTCCTCTTCATCGGCTACATCATTTGGAGCGTAGCGGGCAAGTTGGTTAAACTTGGTCAAATACTCATTGACTATCATGTGACCTTGCTTAAGAGCTCTGAACTCGTTCTTCTTCAACCTCATGGTACCGGCTAGCACAAAATTGGTTTTGAAGGCGGTTTTGAATTCCGTCCAAGGAATTGGCTACCAAGCTGGTTCGTCTTCATTAAGCTGTGTTTCGGCAACTTCTTCTATAACGGCTTTGACAATGAGGAGCTACCGGTTCTCGGTCGAGACGCCACTACTTCTAGTTCTGCTGCTTCTTCTTCTTCGACCTCTGGACTTCCATTACCTCTGGCAGCAAGGCAATTCTCCCACCATGCAGCAACGGCACCTTTCAGCTGGTGGGTAGCAAAGTCCACCTTATCTTCGTTTGAGCAATGCGCGAGTCGAAGCTTCTTTTCGGTGTCCCTTAGCTAGTCTTCGGCTTCAAGAGGTTCATTAGCTGCAGCAAATGTGAGGGGTCTTGTTCTTAGGAAGTCAGCGAGTTTGGAGTTGCGGCCGAGGTCTGTCTGGCGATTGTTGAGTAAGGCTTGGAGAATCTGAGGTTTGTGAAGCATCACTTGTGCCATTGTCAGGTGAGCTGGCAGTGGGGGAGGTAGATCATGTCCTTGTCCACGACCACAGCCATGGCCACGGCTAGTTGCATAAGCTCATGGGTGGGGACAGCACTCTTTCTTGGTGGCATCCTGAAGAAAGGCTGAGGCTTAGAACTAGAGAGAACCAGGGAGGGGTATATGAGGGTTCACTAGCCCTCTAAGGCACACACATAAGAACTTAAACCAAGCAGGAAGATCAAATAAATACAATACAAAGCCTAGAATGGCTGCATTATATTAAGGGGTTAGGTGTTACATGACTCTCTAACAAAGCTTATATGCTAAGCTAAGTCATGACACATGATACACAAACTTCGCTTACAAAAGAAAGAGCAAAAGTGCTTGCAACCCAAAAGACTGCCTAGCAAGCACTGCTAGCTAACCTAGACTATCCTGACTACTCCATCGGGGAGCGGGAGCTGGAGCGGCTCTGGCTGAAGCTTGACGAATGGGAATGACTTTGACTAACGTTCGGTGAACGGGAGCAGGAGCGTAAACGGCTGGGGCTGCGTCCACGGCTGGACATCTGAAGATCGTCGAAGGGTGGTGGACTGGGGCGTCGCACGCTCTTGCGCGCCGTCATCCTGGCGCGGGCTCCTTGGGGGCGAAGAGGTCGGTCACGCGTCCTGTCGTTGGAGGGAAAGGCCGGAGGGGGAACTTGAACTAGAGCTGAAGTAGCGCTCGCAAGGACGGCGGTGAGACGTGCCACTTCTCCAAGTGTGGCGTCCCTCTCTACAGTGACGGTGTCTCTCTCCCATAGGGCAGCATAGTTGGCTTCATCACTCCTGATCATGTTGGCACGAAGGGTGTCGGAGTGGGCGTCGCTACCGGTGAGAAGCGTCCGGAGCTGTCGGACCTCGTCAGTGTAGGATTGGATGTTGAGGATCATCGCCTGGGTCAGCTGCACCTGGTGGGTTAGGCGAGGGTCGTTGTCTCTGGCGTCAAAGGCCTTTGGGAAGCACTCTCCGTCGGGGAGGTACGAGAAGAAGCAGAACGGTGACTAACGTAGGAGGTCCTCGTGTATCCAACATAAGCTGGTGATGGCAACACGAGTTGTGTCCTGGATGGCATCGAGGCTGCTGCGGCGAGGTGACTCGGCATGGAAGGTGTGGATCACGAACTCGCCAGTCCTAGCATAGAGGAAAACCTCCATGTCCCAAGACTCGTGAGCCATGATCTTCGTCATCCGGCCTCTGAAGAGTGGAGGGCGGGGGAAACCAAGATACTACATCAGCTGGCGAAGGAGTTCGGCGAAACCGCCGCCACACTCTCCATGAGAACAATGGTCCCACGGGCCTGCAGTTGGAGAAGAAGCCATCTACAAATTTTGAAATAGGAGAAGAGATTCGTAACACTTAATGAGAATAGAAATAAGTAAAAAACTAGGAATGATGAGTAGAAGCAATAAATACTCTATATTTTGACAAATTTTTTCTTAAGTTTTAGAAATAAGATCCAAGTCCTTAAGGCAATCGACCAATCTAACTAGGGGTCCTACAGTCGTATGCTCTAATACCAGCTCTGTCGGACCAGGATTTCGAGAATCCAAATCCTCTATGAAAATACTATGCTATTCTCTAGATCAGTAGATAGCACTCACAGGCACATTGCTGAATCAACCATACAAGTTGTGAACAAACACAAATATAATACAACACAGAGTAACATAGACATCATCGGGTCGAGTTTTACAAAAGGGGCTGCGCAAGGCCAACTTGATTACATTACATGAAGATAACGAAATCTACAGCGGAAGCAAAAGGTGAGGTAGGGCTCATCTCACACAGGCAAGCGACTGGGGTGACCTGTGTACGATGGATATTAACCAAGAGCTAGATAATATTGGTTGTACGTGAGTACCAATGAGTCTACTTAGACTGAGCGAGACCTAACTATAGAACTGAACTACTCCTCGTCATAGCCTTGTCCATCATCTTCTGGGCCTTCGTAGAAAGCGTAGTCTCCTTCGTCTTCATTATCTGAAGGGTTTGGGGGAGAGAAGCGAGAATGAGCATTACTACCGTGCTCGCGAGCCAACACACAATGCAATAATATACATGCAAGGCTTAACAAGGATGGCTCAGGTTCTTTTGTTTGCGAAAGCAAGCTTTTCAAATATCATACTTACAAAGTCCTATCCCTTAGCATTTTAACAAATTGCAGTTTAATAAAGAGAGTAAAGTGCAATAATTAATAACAGTGGAGGTTCCATCCGTCGGAACTCTAGCCATGCATCTTTTCAATTGGAGCTGCCTCCAATCACTACACCATGGCATAGTATTAAGGGCAATAATCTGCCGGGAAAAAATTGGCTGAGAGGCAAATTATGTGCCGGCAATGTTGAAAATATTACGGGTCCTATTATCTGCCGGCAATAACTATTATGTAGAGCAACTTATCTGCTGGGAATATTTTTATTTTAGCTACAACATATCTGCCCTAGAAAAAGTAAACTAGGTCAACATAACTGCCGGGAAAAATTTTAGGTGGGGGTGAAAAAAATAGTCACGTAAATTATTGAATCCATAACCTCATATCTGCAGGGCAAGATTCGAGTAAAAGCCATATAAAAATGTATCGTAGGCAAATGAAAGAAACAATTGTGAAAACCCTAGCGCAAAACGCGTAAAAAAGCGCGCTAAACGAAACGAAAACACTAAGCTAAATGAAAACACCGAACGCGCCTCTCTCTCCACCTTATCTCTTCCGGTCTTCTCCTCCCAAACATCATCCCGACACGCGGCTCTCTCCTCCAGTGGCCAGCGCGTCGCCACCCTCTCCGCGCCTCCCCTCCTCCTGTTGCCACCCTCACAGTGCCCCCCTACCTCATGCCGCCCCTTCCTCCTGGCCTCCCCTCCTCCCCGGCCGCCACCCTCCCGCGCCTCCCCTCCTCCCCGGCCTCCCTCCCTTACCCCCCCTCGCCCTCCTCCCCTTGGTCCCAGCCTCCCCTCCTCCCGGCCGCCACACCCTCGCCCCTTCGCCACCCTCCCAGCGCCCCTCCTCGCGCCTCCTCCTCCCGGCCGCCACCTCCCTCGCCTCCCCTCCTCTCCGGCCGCCACCACCCGCGCCTCCCCTCCTCCCCAGTGGCGGTGTATGCAGGGAGGGCCGCGATGGTGGCCACGCTGGTGGCGTGCGAGAAGGTGGTCTGGATCGACTCGAGACCACCAACTCCGTGGTGGCGGCGATGGAGGGCGGCAAGCCCACGATCGTTACTAACGCCGAGGGCGCGCAGACCATGCCATCAGTGGTGGTGTACACCAAGTCCGACGACTACTGGTGGGCAAGATCGCTGCGGTGGTCAACCCGAGAACACCTTCTTCTCTCGTGGAAGCGCTTCATCGGCTATAAGATGAACGAGGTCGACAAGGAGTCCAAGCAGTCTCCACCGTCCCCACGCCTGCATGTCCGCCTCGCCGCCTCGGCACCTTGAAGGACTACAAGAGTAAGATTAGGGCCTCCTATTGCGATTCGTACATTACATTGCCCTCGTTGTGATGCATTGTCTAATCTATCATATGTAACTCTGTTTAGCGTGATTAAGTGCACATTGGTGAAGGGCTACGGGTAGGCTACGCTAGCGCAAATTAATAAAAATTCTACCCGTAAACCAAGATCACTGCAGTTATAGATCACGGAATTACCACTAGACGCCAAGAAAAGCGGAATTGATGCAAGACGTCAAGGCGTAGTAGTCGACTACGTTGATGCAAAGACGTCAAGCGAGTAGTCATACTACTTCCTCGCCCTCGCCGCGGTGTCCAACGACTGCTCCTCTTCTTGCGGTTCGTCCAAACGCTACAGATGCTGGCGCCTCCAAAGTATCCACACGCGGGAGGAAGCGACGACGCCGGACTACTAGATCCGCGCGGCGACTTGGGCGTGGGAGGGTGGCGCCAGTGGTTTGAGGATGTCACAAAAACTCATCTCCTCATCCTGTGCTCCCTTGCCCTCCTTTTATAGACGCCTTACAATGGGCTTCTCTAATAGAGGCCCATTAGGACTCAATGCCCAATCTAATTCGGATCCAATCCAATTAGGCTTCAACCCTTAAGTGTGTGACCCTATAGGTTCACGATGTTTAGACATGACGCGAGTACATACTTGGTCAATAGTTGGTAGCGGCCTCTAGCAAGACGTGCCAACTCCTAAACATACACAAAGATCATATCGGACGAACCATCACAACGTTATGTACATGCCAATCCCTTTGCCTCACGATATTGATCGAGCTCCAAGTCGACCACTCTTTCTCGATCCTCGTGATCCGGAATCCCTTACTAGGTTAACTCTTAACCTTAAGTAGCATGGCCATGCTTTTACGATCCGATCACTCGAGGGCCCAGAGAGATATCTCTCATGTAGAAAGGGCAAATCTCATCTCGACCGACCATGCCTCGCAAAGATGCTTCATGACAAACCCGAAGCTACCTTTATAACTACCCGATTCATGAGTAGCGTTTGATAGCCCCTAAGTAGGTCGATTCACATCTCAAGTACATGCATAATCTCGTGTCTAAGGACAAGGCGTACACATTGTGTAGAGAGAACCATAAGTATAATTGTTATGTCTCATGTTGGGTCGGTCCAACCCCATGTTCTAAACATGTGTCCACATTATTGGTTTGACATCTCCATGTCTATGACCTGTGAAACATGGTCATCAACCAATACATGTGCTAATCCATCATTCACGTGTGTCCTCACATGAACTTCGACTAGGGACAACTTTAGAATAACCATATAAGTAAAGAGTTTCACAAACAAGTCACATACTTGTTAATCAACACAAAGGCAATATTCAAGGAACATTTATTAAATCATGGATACAACGAAATATCATCATCTCTATGATTGCCTCTAGGCATATTTCCAACATCTCCCACTTGCACTAGAGTCAATCTAGAAGATATCTAATACCCATAGCTCTTGTGTGTGCCTCATGCTTAGGTCAGGAGAGGCTTCGTCAAAGGATCTGAAATATTCAAACCGTGTGTATTTTGCATATCTTTAAATCTCCTCGATTGAGGATCTCTCGAATGAGATGAAACCGCCATGAGATGTGTTTGTTCTTTTGGTGATTCCTCGGCTCCTTGGCTGCATAATGGCCCCATGTTATCACAAATAAAGATCCGAGAGGATCGCACGCACTAGGAACCACACCTAGTTCAGTTATGAACTTCCTTATCCAAACACCTTCCTTTCTTTGCTGGAAGCGCAATGTACTAAACCTCCGTTGTAGAGTCGATATGAGCCTCGCTTGGAACTCTTCCAATCGACCGCACCACCGCTCAAAATGAACACAAAACCCGATTGCGATTTGTATCGTTTTGTCGATTTGGAAGCTTGCATCGTGTAACCATTTACAACGAGCTCTTCCTCACCTCCGTAGACTAGGAACACATCCTTAGTTCTTCTCAAATACTTGAGGATGTTTTTAACATTGTCGTCCAAAGGACTCTCACCGGGATCACTGGTATCTGCCGTAACACTTAGAGCATAGGAAACATCTGGCGAGTACATATCATAGCATACATGATAGATCCAATGGTCAAGCATATGGAATCTTACTCATGCGATCTCGCCATCGCTTGTCGAAGGACACCGAGTCTTGCCAAGATTTATGCCATGAGACATGGGCAAGAACCCTTTCTTTGCCTCCTCCATGTTGAACCGTTTCAACACTTTGTCAATGTAAGTACTCGGCTTAATCCTATTAGCCTTTTGATCTATCTCTATAGATCTTAATACCCAAAATATATGCCGCTTCCCTAAGTCCTTCATTGAAAAACTATTTTTCAAAGTGAGGTCTTAACGGACTCGAGCATAGGAATATCATTTCCAATCGGTAATATGTCATCTACATATAAGATTAGAAATACGAAGCGAGCTCCCACTTGCCTTCTTGTAAACGCAAGATTCTTCTTCGCTTTTGATGAAGCCAAACCCTTTGACCACTTCATCAAAACGAATGTTCCAACTCCGAGATGCTTGCTTCAATCCATAAATGGATTTTTGAAGTTTGCATACTTTTCTAGCATTGATTGATCGACAAAACCCTCGGTCAGTATCATATACACGCCCCTCGGTTAAATTTCCATTAAGGAAAGCCGTTTTGACATCCATCCGCCATATCTCATAGTCGAAATATGCAAAGAATAGCTAGAATGATCCGTATAGATTTAAGCATCGCTTCTGGTGAGAAGGTCTCATCGTAGTCAACTCCTTGAACTTGTCGAAAACCTTTTGCATAAGTCGAGCTTTATGGATATGAACATTTCCATCCATATCAATCTTCTTTTATAGATCCATTTGCACTCTATGGTTTTAACACTATCGGTAGGGTCAACCAAGTTCCAAACTTGATTGTCTCCCATGGATGCTATCTCGGATCTCATGGCACTATGCCATTTCTCGAGTCTGGGTCCATCATTGCTTCCGTGATAGGTCGAGGCTCATCATTGTCTAACAATAACATATCTCGCAGACATGGAGCCTTCCGACCTTCGTGGTGGTGGTGCTTCCTTTGCCATGGGTTCCTCAACTTGTTTCGCCACGCGGCATCATTCGTCGAAGTCTTCCCGATTGGTTCATCTTGAACCTCTTCAAGCCGCACTGTTCTTCCACTTGTCTCCTGTTGAAAACTCTTTTCTAGAAAACACCACTTGAGCGACAAACACTTTGCCCTCTAGTCGGTTGTAGAAGTAATATCCAAAGGTTTCCTTCTGGATATCCCACTTAAAATGCATTTATCCGACTTGGGTGTGAGCTTGTCCGATCAGTAGTCGCTGACAAACGCCTCACATCCCCAAATCTTTAGAAAAGACAAACCGTGACTCTTCGGTCCATATCTCATATGGTGTCTTAACTACGGATTTAGACGGCACCTATTATGTGAAAGCTGCGTTTCTAGAGCGTAACCCCAAAATGATAATGGTAGATCCGATCGTTCATCATCGATCGAACCATGTCCAACAAGGTCCGACACGCCGGATACCCCTTTCTTTGAGGCGCTCCGGCGGTGTTAGGCGTGGAACAATTCCGCAACTCTTCAGATGATTGCTAAATTCATGACTCAAATACTCGCCACCACGATCAGATCGCAGAGCCTTAATTTTCTTGGCACGTTGATTTTCAACCTCATTTTGGAACTCTTTGAACTTTTCAAAAGTTTCAGACTTATGCTTCATTAAGTAGACATAGCCATATCTACTAAAATCATCGATGAAAGTTATGAAGTAATGAAATCCACCTCTAGCGATCGTGCTCATTGGTCCACATACATCAAGATGTATGATTTCCAACAAGTCGACGCCTCTCAAAAGAACCTTTGAAAGGTGACTTGGTCATCTTACCAAGCAAACAAGCTTCACATGTCTCAGATGATTCAAAATCAAACGGTTAGAAGACCATCATCATGGAGCTTCTTCATGCGCTTTTCACTTATGTGACCCAAACGACAATGCCAAACATAGGTGGGATTCAAATCATTAGGCGAAGTCTTTTAGCATTTATGTTAAAGATGGGCGATCATCAAGATTTAAAATAAATAACCCATTCACAATGGGCATAAAAAGCCACAAACATTTCATTTTTAGAGATCAAACAACCATTGTCTTTACTTGCAAATGAATAACCATCTCTCATCAAACATGAGGGGATAAAATGTTTCGACTCATACTAGGAACATAATAACAATTATTCAATTCCATAATAAATCTTGAAGGAAACTGAAGTTGCATGGTGCCGACGGTCAACGCAAAGAACCCTTGCTTTATTTCCGACGCGAAAATCAACTTCACCTCTTGCGACTCCTCTACTTCTTATTAGCCCCTGATCGAGTTGCAAATGTGAGCAACTGATCCAGATCAAATACCCAAGAGTTAATAGGAGAATCAGCGAGAAAAATGTCTAAAACATTTATGACAAGGTACCATGGGTGGAAGTCTTACTTCCGGCCTTCTTCTTGCATTCCTCGGAATCCATGTACTTCTTGCGCTTTCTTCCAATGGCGGTTTCTTTACAATAGAAGCATCTTGTCTCACCTCGAGTCCAAAGATTAGGCTTAGGCGTTGGCCGAGATCATATCTTTAACCTTGCCCTTATTCTTTGCCCATGGCTTCTTACCCTTTTCTTGAAGCTAGACTTGTTCTCAAGACAACCATCACATGGCTAGGCCCCTGCACACTTCTTAATGTCACTCTCTGCTGTTTTGAGCATCCCACAAAGCTCATTAAGGCCCTTTTCCACCCCATGCATATGGTAGTTCAAATGAAATGTCCATAGCTAGGTGGAAGAGACGCCAAATGAAATCAGTTGCCAACTCTTGGCCAATTGGAAAACCAAGTTTATCCAAAGTCCGATCAGTAACCAACCATTTTGATCACATGTGGGCCTACGGGTGCACCTTACGTTAACTTGCATTCCGTAAAAGCCTTAGAGACATTGAACGCTCAGTCTCGGCTCGGTTCCGAACATGTCCTTAAGCGCCATGATCATATCATACGCTTCCTGATCCTCAAACTGCTTTTGAAGGTCAGGTTCCATGCATGCAAGCATAAGACAGCTAACCTCAAGAGAATCATCACATGCTTTCTTGTAGGCGCTTTAACAAAGAAGAAACCGCATTGTTAGCGTGCTCTTACGGGATTGGGGTGTCGAGAACGTTTTCCTTTTTATCCGCCCGAGAACAATTTCGAGTTACTTGACCCAATCCAATAGTTTGTTCCATTTAATTTTCTTTCTCAAGAATCGATCGCAAAGCAAAAGGGTGCGCGGTTGCTAGATGCCATTGATCTACAATAGGAAATGCAAAATACTAAGACAAATAAAACCATGATAGAGTAAACTGTATTAAACAAATTTAATAGAATGTACTCCCACTAAAATCAACATCCCTCTATTGATTCTTAGCGATTCAAGATCCGCAATTGACGAGTCTACTAGTGAGCTTTTGCATCACCGCTAGGAGACAAGTTAATTCGGTAAGCAACACCTTGCTAATCATATCTCTATATGACTCTTGTTGTTGGGTGACATCTCTATGCCCCGGCGCCCAACCTTTATGCCCCAAGGCCCATAACCTTTATGATAACCTTGTTAAGTTCACCAACCCTTATGCATGTAGGTATCCGATACAAACCCATCTAGTCAAGGAAAGTCGATGGTGCCCTAATTTTATAGACCCACCATCAATTTACAAGACATGGGATGGTGCAGAGTTTAGTTGGGAGGGCATATGTTTAACTTAACATTTTGTGAGGGATCGTTATACTTCTACCATTCAAACATGCATAGGAGTAAAACAAACAGGAATAGCATTCACACAGTTGTGACTCAGTATGGCCCATTTTCTCATGGTGATCTTCATCGCCATAGAATCTGTCCACCATGATGATCTCCATCTCCATGGTTAATGTGTGCCATCCCTCCAAGTGATGTGTCCTCCGAGTACTAATATAAGCTATTACTCATAACAGCTAGTAATAAAATACATGGATACAAGGAATCATCACAAGTCGGCACGCAGGCCGTTAATACAATACTTTGACAACACAATGGCTCCAGCCGTGTTGCCGAACCCACGACACGCAGGTCATGAAAATATTACAAACATGCATCACATACACATTAGGCCATACTGGTCACATGCATCCTGCAAAAACAAGTTATGCATAGAATCGCAATCTACCGGATAAGGGGTCGGGGGTTTTCATCATGGTTCGAAGGCGGCGCCCTCTCGGGTTCAAAGGCAGATTCGTAAAAAAACAGAGATCCAATCTATGCAATTTTTACTTAGGATTTTGATCGGCAAATCATATTTACCACAAATCGACCATTGTTCCGATTCGACCAATTTGTATTGATCTTTACGTGCAAAGAACCGGTTTTACGTGTCACCGCTCTACCCGGCGGCTAATCCGACCGGTAGGGTATGTTGTTTCACGACCTTAGCAAAGATGATCACGTAACATCGATTATCAATCTAGGTTCGATTCGACCAATCATATTGATCTTCGATTCCGCAACCGGTTTTACGTGTCACCGCTCACCCGATGGCGAATCCGACGGTAGAGGGTATGTTGTTTCACGATCTTAGCAAAGATGATCACGAAACGATCGATCAATCCATTACTGTAACTATACAATCGATCACATCGATCATACCGACTTACATATCGCCATATGCAAATCAATTCAACCTATAACATGACAAAGAACCGCTCGATACCAATCAAGGGCTACGGTAGGCTACGCTAGCGCAAATTAATAAAAATTATACCCGTAAACCAAGATCACGCAGATTATAGATCACGGAATTACCACTAGACGCCAAAAGCGGAATTGATGCAAAGACGTCGGGCAGAGTAGTCGACTACGTTGATGCAAAGACGTCAGGCGAGTAGTCGTACTACTTCCTCGTCCTCATCGCGGTGTCCAACGTCAGCTCCTCTCTTGCGGTTCGTCCAAACGCTACTGATGCGCCTCCACAGTATCCACACGCGGAGGAAGCGCGACGCCGGACTACTAGATCCGCATGGCGACTTAGGCGTGGAGGGTGGCGGCGTGGTTTGAGGATGTCACAAAAACTCATCTCCTCATCCTGTGCCCTTGCCCTCCTTTTATAGACGTCCTTACAATGGGCTTCTCTAATAGAGGCCCATTAGGACTCAATGCCCAATCTAATTCGGATCCAATCCAATTAGGCTTCATTTCTAAGTGTGTGACCTTATAGGTTCACGTATGTTTAGACATGACGCGAGTACACATACTTGGTCAATAGTTGGTAGCGCCTCTAGCAAGACGTGCCAACTCCTAAACATACACAAAGATCATATCGACGAACCATCACAACGTTATGTACATGCCAATCCCTTTGCCTCACGATATTCTGATCGAGCTCCAAGTCGACCACTCTTTCTCGATCCTGTGATCCGGAATCCCTTACTAGGTTAACTCTTAACCTTAAGTAGCATGGCCATGCTTTTACGGATCCGATCACTCGAGGCCCGAGATATCTCTCTCATGTAGAAAGGGCAAATCTCATCTCGACCGACCATGCCTCGCAAACATGCTTCATGACAAACCCGAAGCTACCTTTATAACTACCCGATTCATTTGAGTAGCGTTTGATAGCCCCTAAGTAGGTCGATTCACATCTCAAGTACATGCGACAATCTCGTGTCTAAGGACAAGGCGTACACATTATGTAGAGAGAACCATAAGTATAATTGTTATGTCTCATGTTGGGTCGGTCCAACCCCATGTTCTAAACATGTGTCCACATTATTGGTTTGACATCTCCATGTCTATGACTCATGAAACATGGTCATCAACCAATACATGTGCTAATCCATCATTCACGTGTGTCCTCACATGAACTTCGACTAGGGACAACTTTAGAATAACCATATAAGTAAAGAGTTTCACAAACAAGTCACATACTTGTTAATCAACACAAAGGCAATATTCAAGGAACATTTATTAAATCATGGATACAACGAAATATCATCATCTCTATGATTGCCTCTAGGGCATATTTCCAACAATTGGAAGGAACATTCGCAAGGACAGTATTTGCCCCCTTCTGTTCTATGCGATGTTTCGCTATAGACAATCCTTAACTTGCTTGTTCTCTCTCATTGCTTTCTTTAGGTACTACCATATGATCAACTCATGCAAGAGTTGGATGTTTCCAATGTAAGAGAACTTGAAGATTTCCTCATCAATATTGCATGTACTCGATGAGTCCTTGCATTCTCTTTCACATTAGGCACTTAAATCTTCATATATTCCAATCATTTGAAATCATCATTTACCACTCATCTTCTCTTTAATACATTTATGGGAGATTCTTCTTTGTAATATTTCTTACGTGTGATCTTTGTTCTTTAGTCTTTAGGATCATCAATGGATTTCTTGATCCCAAAAACAGTAGTATTTCTAGCATCAAATTTGTAATAGTTTACACATTTCCTCAAGGGATTGTCGAGGCAAATTGGATCACCATGAAGGTGCTTTGAGGTCGATATCTGCGGCCTAAATATTCGCATCATTCATGATTTTGTTCTTTATCTTTCAAGTGATCCTTCTTATTTTCTTTCCATGCATGTCGGTACAATTTGTACTAGAAGGGACCTTACACGATCAATTTGAACAACATGATAGAAACTTTGTCATTTGGTGTGTATATTTATTCAATAAATGTTTACGCAAGTTTATTTCTATTTGTTCGGCGTTCTAGCAAATGTGAATGTTTGCAAAAATTCTTACATAATTTCCAATTTAATCCCCCTTCGTATCTAACCTTGTGAGTGTATTAGTGATCCTTGTGTAGTCATGGGAATTGTGGCGAGATTGTTCTCTGCTATGTTCGTTCTTCCCTTGATTACATCGGTGCATTCTTCTTTCAAACTCATTGTGGTCTTGGTTCGGTTTTAGTTATATGGGATATTGCTTCTAGCGAGGGTCGATGTTGTGAAATTGTATGCACATAGTTATTTTATACAAGCCACCCTTTGATTAACAGACTAAGAGTCAAAATATTGTGTGTTTTGTGATTCATTAATTTGCCTTTTGACCGGATGCAGGTGCATTCTTGTTGGTTGTTGGTAAATACATAGCTTATGGTCTTACCGTCTTAGTCATATACAAGTACTTTTGCTAAATTAGTAAATATGATATTATTCTCTGTATGTTTTTTTTCACCGAGGCCATAATAATATATACATGATTTGGTGCTGATGCTTTGCTTGACACTTCCTAGAAAATAGCAATCAATTAAGGCGTTCATGCTACTAATTTGTTAGTTCATTCTCCTTTGCACAATATGAGGACCTCAAGGGGATTGACATAAGTTTATTGTTACCAATTATGATAAAATGCGCACATTTCACGGGTTGGGAACATCGAGATAGTTTATTGCATCAAATTCAGGAGAAAATCAAATGGGCCGATACAATGAGTGAGGTGAACAAGAAGCACCGTAAAGAATTTGAAGACAAAGTGGAAGAAGCCAAAATATCAATCAAGGTAAGTCGGATTAAATTGAAGTATCTACTATTTCCATTTTTTAGTTAAATATTGAATTAAAAAGGAAAAAAATGCATCTGTTTTGTTTTTTAGCTAAAATCATGCCATTTGCATAATTCTATGATGATACCATTACGTGTTCTCATTCTCTGTGTCTTTTTACCGGATTGCTTTATGTTCGATTTTTATTATTAAATAACTCTTGAATGTTCATACAAGAGCAACTAATTGTATTAAATAGTGCCATAGTGGAATTGCGGACCATGTTTCTTACTTGATGGCACAAGTTGAACAATGTAAGCGCAGCATCGACTTACGAGGGCATGATGACTCTCTAAACCGAGGAATAATGGATTTTGAAGAGGACCGCATCCGACCAAAAAGGTCAAAAGTTATAGGGCACTTGGTATGTTGCACTATATTATCTTGCTAATTTTAGCTGGTAATGGAATTATATTTTCGCAAGACATGGCTGTTTAAAATGTACACACTCTAGTGGACAAAGTAAGTCATCAACAATAGCTAACTAACATTGAGTAGTGTTTCTGGTAAAACCTCACGCAGATTTAAATAGAACTATAATGGTTCATACTTCTAATTTGATTAGTGTTTCTCGCTAACTAACATTGAGTAGTGTTTCTGGTAAAACCTCTGTTGATTTAAATAGAACTATAATGGTCCATACTTCTAATTTGATTAGTGTTTCTGCTAACTAACATTGAGTAGTTGCATTTTTATTAGGTATAGTTTCTTCCAATATTCAATGTATGTAGTTGCATTTTTCGTATTTTGAACTATGGTTAAACATTAGATACTGAATACGGTCCATCTTATAATTTGGCTTGCATTCTCACTCACCCTCTGTGCTAAAGAAAAAGATATGGAAAGTTCATTATTAAATTTTGATTTTGTGTGCTCCAAAACTATTTACGCACTCTAGCATTTTGTCTTGGGTCTAATTCCATATACCTTTGTCATTAGATTCGTGACAAAAAGAGTGATCATGATATCCCTGTTGCAAAGGCTACTGTTATATCAACGGATCGGAGGACAGCAGTGGGTGGTACTCTTTTGGGTGTTGAATGTTGGGAAGTTGTCGTTAATTATGTGCTAAAAGAAATTTGCTCAACTGCCTCGTCCTTATGGGGATATGAGTGTCATGGTCGATGCTTATGGGAGATCTATTATGCGTGGCCACATCGGCATGTAAGCATCCATCTATTGTATCCACCTTCAATTTGTTTTCTCAAGTAATGGTTTAGTCGGCTAACCGAATGGTGTCTCGAAAAGAGTTATTGTCTTGTGGGTGTTCTCCGGGCGTGTGTTCTGGGATGATATATAAGTTTGACAAAGATTACATTCATGGTGTTCTCCAAACCATGAATTGAACTTCTCTCACAAATAGAGGTTTAACCTTTTTTTTTTAAACATAATCTGTATTACTGTCCTTCAATAATCGTTGACATTAGTCCACCGTAGGAAATGCAATGCTATTTTTTGGCAATAAAATAAGGAAAAACTCATACAACAAGGGATATATGGTTTGTGGTTATTGACTTCTCGAATTTCTTTTCAGGTACAAAACATAAGGGCTGTTGAATTTACATGTGTGAAGGATAGACTAGTATTGTCGACTTTTTGTATGGATATTTTCTATATGCCAAGGAGATCGTGGCTATATTAGAATGCTCGTAATTATGAAATTGCATGTGTATGGTGTAATCGCACATGTACATGTATTATTATGCTTACCGTAAATATCATATTTCAGGTTTATGTATTTTGCATCATCTGAATTTCATCAATGTGTTGCAGCTGTATTTGATTGTTGATGTGATATTTTCTAAGTGGTAAGATCGAGAAAATTGTATGTTTTCTAAATTCTAGTTGAATGGTGCAAACTATTGAGAAAATATCTTGGCGGCGTAATTAAATTATATTGGTATTTTACATGTATATAGGTGTCTATTCTGGTGGGGACAATAGACAATCTAGGGTAGTTAACTGCCGGGAAGAAGTCTAACTGCCAGGGAAAACTAATTTATCTAGGGCATATCGCGCTGAAAATAGACAATCGAGGGCATGTTAATCGCCGCAAAACATACAATCGAGGGCATGTTAACTGTCGTCAAAACATACAATCGAGGGCATGTTAATTGCCGGCAATACATATAACTGCCGGGAAAAATCTAACTACTGGGGAAATTCTAACTGCCGGGGAAAACCAACTTATCTAGGGCACTTTAACTGCTGGGTATACATATATCTGCGGGGAAATGTCTTTCCCGGCAGCACTTTACCGGGCAGGCAATAAGTGCCAGGAGTACACATTCCTGGCAGATAAATTGCCAGGAAAAGCTGTTTTTCCCGGTAGTTGCATTGCCCTTAATATTGTGCCATGGTGTAGTGAATGACGACAACCACTGAGCTCGAAGACTCAGGGAAAATCCAACATAGGGCTAGGTGAGCCCTTCCACCATTTTCATACCACCCACAAAGTTGTTGAAATAGAACTAACTCAAGTTATGATTCCCATGTCTGCCTTTGACCGTAGGCACAGCTATTTAAATAGTTTTAGACTCTGCAGAGGTTGCACACTTTACCCACAAGAGATAGTCATACCCGTTACCCCACATCATTACGTAGTCATGTAGTTGGGCGACCGTCACAGTAACCTTTCAAACAACCTTGCCCTTTCTGTCATCTCACCCATATGGGGTTGTGCCCATACGTTGCACGGGATCGTTGTAACCCTAGCATTAGGTGTAGATTTGGACTACCCACAATCACTGGCAACTCACCCATTCAAGCTGGATGTACCCAAGCTTGTGCGTTCCATTTCTCCACCGTGTGAGACACATTAGGGGTTCAATAATTTTACTAAGCCAAGTTGCACTTTGCGACTTGTGGTTGTACTTGTTTAACACGGAGTTCATGACAAGATTAAGTCCTTAGGGTTATCTGGGCGGTTCATTCCACAAACCAATCATCCTCGTGCTCCTCGAGCACCCACCGCCTCACCATCCATCCAGATAGCTAGCAATTGGGGTTTTGAGGAGTAAACCAAATTATTTCAAACCTTTTAGTCAATGGACCACCAATGACTACCCAAATCATTTTATGTTTTAAAGGATGATGATTGGGACATTTAATGCCCGGTAGATTTAAGGTGACTAGCATGACGCTTATGTACAACCTATAACTAGTATTACCATATAGTTACTAGGGTGACAAGGATAAATGGATTCAAATTATCAAGGATGACATATTAATTAATAAATCATCAAATGTGTATTTAACTACCTTAAGCTTTAACAAATATTTGATAAAGAATTAAAGCATGCAATTTTTGCCAATTCAAATGAATATAATTTACATAAAATGTAGGCTCAACATGATCAAAGTATTGACTCGCCTTGGTTAAAGGCAAGGGGATCTTGATACTCTTGGTCTTGATCAACTTGAGGATCTCCAGCGTCTTCAAATCCTAATCGGGTGACAATACGAGAAAAAGGCACTGATGGCAAAGAGAGCAAATAAATACGAGAATACACAAATGAACTTCAAATTAATCAAGTCCTATTCCATTAGCAAGATCTTGATTTAACAAATTTATAGAAATTTATGCATAATTTTTGGAGTTATAACGGAGGAGAAATGAATTCTGAAGATTAAACTGAATTGAAAAGAGAGAGAGAAACTCGGTGCAGACAACGGTGTGGACCGAGCTCATGCTGCAGGGGAGGCCGACTCACGACAAAGTGCAACCGGGGCCTTGGGTAGTGACAAAGAAGGGCCGTGGCGTTCTTGTGCATTGGGGCCCACGAGTCGCTGAGAGTGGGGGTTTTAGGACACCATTAAGACTTAATGATTGCCATTAGGGCTTTAAGACATCATTAACACACGAATCTTTGGAGCACAAGGTGCGGTCGAACAGGCCACGGGCAAGCTGGTGGCGTGGCAGCGTCGGACGCGACGCCGGCGTGGGCTGGCAAGCGGCACGACTTGAGCACGGGAATGGGTAGCTAGCGAGGAGGTGGAGCTGGTGACGGGGTGGTGGCGTCGGAAGGGTGGGCGTTGTTGGTGGCGGTGGTGGCAGTGGCGGAGCTCGGCTATGGTGGAGAAGGTGGTCCAGTGGTGGTTCGGGCCGGGGAGGGTGAGCACGGGGTAGCTCTCATCGAGGCCGGCTTATTGGGCTTGACGGGAGGCCGGGGGAAGCTTGTAGGTGGTGGCACATGGTGAAGAAGGCGGCGACCGGAGGCGGGGAAGAACGGCGATTGCGGTGGCTACGGCGGCTAATCTTGAAGGGGTTTGAGGAAAGAATCCTGGGCCGGGGCTCACGGTGTGAGGTTGGTTCTTGGGAAGATGGCCAAGTGGCGAAGCAGTGGAGGTGGTGGCGGCGAAAATGGAAGCGAGGCGGCTTTTGCTTGTGTGCTTACAGAGCTCGAGGGTGACATGGGGAGATGTGGGAGCATGGAGAGGCTTTATAGGCCAAGGAGGAGGCTTGGAGGCGTTGGTCAGGTGGTGGCGCTGTGTCTCGGCGGCGTAGGGCGGCTACACTTGGAGGGAACAGGGCGAGGGAGCGTGGGAGGTGCTACGAGGACGTGCGGCGGCTCCAGCGTCCACGCTGACGCGGGCGCGTGCGGTGTGGGCGACAAGACAAGGCGAGGGGAGATCGCTTGATCCGGGAGCTCCAAGGTGGTGGGCACCTGGCACGCGTCTTGCTGGCTACCGAGAAAGACAGGCGAGGGGGAGCAGCGGCAGCAGCGGCAACGTCGTCCACGGGAGGGAGGGAGGCAGCACCCGGCGCAGGCGACGGCGGCGTCCACGGGAGGGGAAGAGCGAGCGGTGCAGCGGTTGACCCGGGGTGAGAAGACGAGGAAGACGACCCGGTGGCTCGAGCCAAAAAGAAAAATGGGGGGACCGGGGAAGAAAGTGCCGGGCACGAGTTGGGCCGCAGGAGAAAATAGGCCGGGTTGAAATGGGCTAGGCCCAGGAGGCGAAATGGGCTGAGCCCAAAAGAAGGGAGGCCCAACTGAATATGGCCCGGGGATTCAAAAGAGATGAGAAACTCCGCACTACGAAATTTGAATTTCAAATTTTACGGACATTACATTTGAAACACACACCGAAAAAAAGGAAGTTTTTAGAATTAGCTTGGTAATTTGAATTATGGCGAAGAATGAAAATCAGAATTTACTACAAATGTGCTTATCTATGGCGATTACCTTGTGGCGTTTAGGAATTTCGTCATGAAACTTGAACTTTCAATGACGCAATTTGTATCTTCGTCATAGGTGATGTGTGACGGAGCCCGTGCACTAAAATAATGATGAAAAGCAAAGAAGCGTCACAAAACAACAAAACAAATTAAATCACAGATATAATGCACCTTACGACACACCCCGTGCCACATGCACCACGTGGGTCCCACCTACACATGGCTCGATGGGTCCCACATTCGGTCCCACCAACCCGTGGTCCCTCCACCACGTGGCGCAGCGTGGCCCACACCCAGCACCGGTCCCACGACACATGGCAACTCTAGCTCCCCGCCCCGTCAGTTAATTGGCCAAAAATAGCGCCCTTTGGATTGAACATGAGCAGGTGCAACACAAGGTGAAGCCTTACCCTTTGCACTGAGAGAGCTTTTGTGACTTAGGTGTCTAATTTTCCCTACTTGTAATATCTTTGAACATGATAATTGAATGGCTACCGTTATTGATTGAATCTGAGCGGTGGACCCCGACACCATAATCAAAACCATAATCCATCGAACCCCGGTAGCGGTGGCAACCCGCGGCAGAGGCGATTCGGCGGAGGCAACCTGGCAAGATCGATGGCATGGGACGGCGCCTTTGGACCCGTGACAAGAACTTCAGAGATTCATACAAAAACTGTGGGGACCCCGAGATCAGATCCGTGTCAAGCTAAGTAATTACGCTGAAAGAGCATAATACTTATCATGAGACGAAAACGATTCCGAGTACCCGGATAGGTGTCCCATGTTAGCTCCCAAGGATCAGCGACTAACATGCCCATATCCAAACACAACATTGTATTCACATCCATACACAATATACAAGAATCAATGGAAACGTAAATACAACATTATTGAATAGAAACATAATATACAAGTTTACATAAAAGGGGCCATTCGGGCGAACAATAAATATCAAGAATAAATTGCAGCGGAAGACAAACTAAAAATAGTAGGGAATAACCGAGTTGGCATGCCCACAATCCCACAAGCAACCAACTGGAGTTAAAGTCGTAGCGTCTGAAGAACTTTACCCAATTCAATGACTTCTCACTGTAATAGCAAATTTTTAAGTACAAAGTTGTACTCATGAGACTTTTCAAGAAAAATAAGGATGCATGTAGGTATCAAAGGAAGGCTACTACACTAGTCAATTTTTTGCATAAAGCAAGTTTTGCAATTAACTAAACAATATAGATTCAAATTGCCATTTCTAAAACATTTAGAAAGCATGATACAATAGTAAGTAATGATCATCAATAGTACAATCTCCAAATATAATCAACACATGAATATACCATTCATGGCACAATTTAATCCATAACCAATTAACATGCGAACATCGCATTCAAGATATCAATTCAGATTTGAACAAACCAACATCATGACACACATTTTTAACCATAACCCCAATTAATTCCAAGTCTAACAATAGCAACCATGTAACTCAAGTGTTGTCCATAACCGTGGACACGGCTATTCGAATAGATTTATACCTGCGAGGGTGTACTACTTACCCACATGACTTGATTAGCCCGTAAGCCTCCGGATGCCTCCGAATATAGCATACTTCCTATGGTATGCCGGCCGATAAACCAAGACTTAGTATTTTTCAGCAAGTTGATACTATTGAGTTGACTCACCCATACGCGACGTAATCCCATTTAAGTGTAGGCTATCCACCTCTGACTAAACGGGCACGTAAGTTGTGCGGAAATGCCAACCCAATTAAATAAAGCTTAAATAGGGCTCGCCTAACTATAAAGAATTGCAATTGGCACCTTATGGGTCATATATGCGATGGGACACATATAAGCCCTCACACCACCGTCATCAACTCAACAATACCAACCCCTTACTTAACTAAGCGGTGCCCATACACGCATGTGGCAAAGACGAGTTTTACTTGAATCAAAGCGTTACCAAAGTTCGGTCCTTAATTGTCCAGACAAGACAAGCCACAACCCAAAGTGTGCACTAAGGCACCCTCCATAACCAACCACTTGTCCAGACCAAAAGCTCATTTAAATTGACAAAATTTAGCTCAACAAAATAGATACGAAGATCTGGATATTTTCCTCAAATTCAACATAACCAAATCCATGTAATCCTCAAATTTCCTTAAGATTCAATTCGATCCACCGGCCGATGGACTAGCTCCATCAACCGTTATCGACTACAACTACTAGCGTAGCTAAGCATCGTTCTACAAATTAGCAAACAATCCCATACAACATATAGCCTTAATCATTCAAGGTAAAAAGGATAATCAACATTCAAAGGAGGGCCAATGCAGCAAGTAGGATATTAACTACTTCTACCCATGAACATATTTTTCAACATAGCATGCACTTTAGAGATTAAAACCATATAAAACATTTTAAAATCAATAGGAGCAATATGTTCAAGAGGAGGTGCTCGCACCTTTGCTGAACCACTTGTTCATTCTCAGATTACACTCAATTAGATCTCACGAATATACCGGTATAAATCGAAAAACCTAATGATAGACGATATTGCAATAAATACCAAATAATGCTGAAAATACAAAATACTCAAAAATGCATGAAATTTATACAGTAGGTAGATTATGATTTTAGATAAATTTAGGTGAAAGATTCATTCCATTTGGATTTACTATGTGAAAGTTATGATGGTTTGAATTTGAGTTACCCATATGTCTTAATTCATATAATTTAATTATATGGCCAAAATTTGTAGAGTATTGGTGAGGCAAAGTATTACATAGATAATTTGAGAATAATATTATAAGACCAAAATAGTTGAGTTTACCTCAATTGGAGTTTTATGAATTAGTTATATATTTTCAAAGTTATTAGCCTTTTCTTTAGTAAAAATAATAGAGTTAATAGATCATTTTTCTAAAACTACCTCTCTGTTACAGAGACATACTTGAAACCTATTTTAAAATAAATTTTACTTAAAATGAAAATTATCAAACTGATCTCATTCATTTTGGAGTTAACATAAAATAGTAATGAATTTTTCAAGTTAAAGACATTTCCTAGTGTATAAATAAATAGGTTTTGGACCAATTTCCACCAAATATGTTTTCTGGGACAGTGGCATGTTTTAACCCAATTTTAAAACTAAGTTCATTTAAAATGGAAATTAACAAAATTGGTTTCAGCGATTTTGGAGCGAGAATGAATTAGTTGTGCATTTTAGAAGTTAATTTCATTTTTCAATGTATAAATAAACCACTTCGGAATTTCTATATTTGTTTAGTACTTTTTGTACCGAGACCGAGCTAGCCACAGACGCTTCTACAAAGGGACCCTGTGTCATGGGTTGACTCGGACCCATTGAAAGAAGGGTACTAGGCGATTTTGATTTTACGCCTTCCGATTGAAAGCGAAATTTTGATTTTAAACAACGCATCAATACGTTTGTCTTTAAGAGAAAACGTACTTTGATAAACTACACATTCACTTAAAAAAAATACGCACGGGTCCACATGTCGTACACTTAACAGCTTAAACGTTGTCCACTTAAGAATCTTAAACATGGTTTAAAAGTGGGACCTACGCGTCATACTAACATTAAGAAAATCATTAAGCGCTAAAAGGTTAGGTTTAAACCTTAATCATTGCCGGCGGTTCAACGGACTCCGTCTTGTGGCGGCCGTGCAAAACTAAGCCGGCTCAGCAGGGACCCTCCGGGCACGGGATTAACTCCACCGGGTGCGCAACAACGTCGCGAACTCGCCGGGAGTGACGCGGTGACCGGAGGTGGACGGAGTCATGCTCCCGGCGACCGGAGGCGGAGACGACGGGGCGGTGCCCGTGGAGGAAGCGCTTCAGTGGTCGAGGAGCGTCGTGAATGCACGCATCGGGGTCGCCTTGTCGCCTAGAACGCGGAGCCCTCAATGGATTCGACGGAGGAAGCTCGGGGTGCCCGAATGGTGGACGGTGGTGATTCACCGTGCGTGGGGAAGAAAGGACCCGTCTCCCTCGGGGCTGCACCAAATGGCAATTAACCGCGCGGATGAGTTCCCCAGGACGATGTGAAGCCGCGGGACAAAGAGAGAGGGCCTGAGACTCACCGTGGCACAAATGGCGCGGCAAAGCTCCTGAGCGCTCTCTGGCCGGGCGAGACACGACGACGCGTTCCGAGTGCTACACAAGAAATCACGGGCTCAAAATGGGAAAAATGGGCGCGGTGAGGAAAACCAAGAATGTCAGATGGGTCGCGGGTGGAGCTTACCGAGAGGAGGCGGAGCTAGCGCCCTTCTCTCATGGCCGAAGAGAGAAGTGAGAGGAAAGATCAGTGTGTAGATGGTTTTGTGCGGGCTCGAAGACGGAGGGGAAAACGGCGTGAAGAGGCGGTGCTCCAGGATTCGCCGAGGAGGGCGGTGCGTGGACGCCGTGGCGAGGCGCTTGGCAGAGGCACTCGAGCTTCCATGGCGCGTGGGCGCGGCTCTGAGCGAGCTGCGCCAAGGAAAGGGACGAGCCGACAGGTGGGGCAGTGGTCAGACTCACAGCGAAGGGGTGCGGCGCAGGTTCATAAGGACCACCCGATGACTAACGGACGATCTAGATGAGGGTGCGTTTAGGTGGTTTGGTTGGACCGTGTGGTGCGGTCTGAGCTCGGCATAAAGATGGGTGGCTCGGGTCGGAACGATGCGGACCGCACGATCTAAAATAGGCGGCCAGGATTGCGCGGTCAAAATGGACTGGTCCGATTGGCCCAAATAACATGGGCCGTTCGATCTAACCTGGACGGCCAAGATCGCGAGGGCCTAGGCGGTGCGGTGCAGCCGAGTCGTGCGATGGGCTCGAACCAGGGTGCGGTCGGTTGAACAGTGTAGGGGATTTGATTTCCAATTTGACCAAAACGCAACAGATTTGACCGAGGCTCTAAAATTAGAAATAAAATTCATAAAATTCTGAAATAATTTAGGGGTGTTCCTGGGACAACCTAGTTCCCACAAAAATTATAAAACATTACTGTTTATGATTTATTGTCTTATTTTAAATTCAAACTTGGAAAAGGTCATTGATTTGGGCTTGAATTTTCTTTGGGTCAAATTTAGTTCCAAAATTTTGGAAAAATTATATTAAATCGTGATAATTATTATATTATTTTAATAAATTGTTTCAGAAGATAATCAATAGTTTTTGTTCTTGATTTCTTTTGGAGTTTAGATTTAAGTTGTATGTTTGACTTGTTTTAAGATTTTCCTAGTGCAATAAATGATGCAAATAATTCCAAATGTCATGTATGCTGATAAGATGCATACTAATTACCATTAATTAACTTGGGGATGTTACAAAAACTACGGATGAAATCACCAAAAATAGCTCCAGATCTCATAACTCTGATTGAGGGAGAGGAAAGTATCCCACTGAGCTAAAGTACTTTATCTAGAAGCTACGGAATGATAATATTCATCATGCCCCCAAACCTATACATAACCTGAGCCTTATAGCCCTTACAAGGAATATTCTTGGTGAAAATAAACTTCTGAATAATAAACTTGAGTTCATTCTTACTATGTTTACAATGCCTATCAAAGACTCGGTGTGTTTGAGCCGTTTGATCTTAAGTGAGCTGATCGGACCCTGTTCTAAGCCGTTAGATTTCTCATGGGCTGATCGGATCAGGTTCTGAACCGTTGGATCTTCATAAAGCTTGAAGCGTTTTCTTTCTCCCCTCCGCAATGTAAACAAGACTCGTCGATAACCAAGGTGCGACAACCCCAAGCTGGCGTAAGGGCATGGACCCGCGGCGAGGGCTTCGGTGAGTGGACCCGGCGGAGGGCTTGGCGCGGTGGAGGTTCGTTCCATCTATTTGCGGGTTAGCGCACCAGCTTGCCCACCATGTGTTCGCTGAGTGCCTCATAGAGATAGACAATTTACTTTCCATGATTCTGCTTTGCTCCTTTCGTAAATATTATAGAGAAATTGTACCAATGATCCACCTATTTGTAGAAATTTGCGAGGCTAGTAAATCGTTTCTCAATTTGAAGTTTTGATAGTTATAAAAGCAATCACGATAATACCATGAAGGATATGTCATTGTCTTTGTACTACTTCCGTCTTATAGAACGATGACTAATTACATGCCTTGGGATTATATTTGCATGCGAGATTTAGCATTGTTGCATCCGTGCATCTTGATAGGAATGCTCCTTGTTAGCCTTTGTCAAAATGTTGTATACCTCACAAAATTATGCGAGGGAGTGATGCTTGGTTTTGTGCTGGATTAGTAGTCTATTAGCGATTTCATGTTCCTGTTTGATATATAGCTTTGGTTTCGTTCACAGATCCTCCGTGAGGGAGACCAACCTTGTGCTGTGAGAGTTTGAGAAGGGTGGAGTGATACTAAGACATTGTTCTGGCCCAAGAGATGGAAACTGGACTCACATATTGTATCAGGTAACACCTTTTGGGAAATTTGTTCAAACAGATGGATAGAAGTTGGATTCATGGGAGACAGTTCACACCTGCATATATCACTGGAGTTCAACAATTCATGCAATTTGTTAGTGAAAGATACCCGAAGACTGACAATATACTTTGTCCGTGCCGCAAATGTCTTAATCAAACTTTACGGCCTCAGCAAGAGGTGGATGACCACATACACATTTATGGAATGTCAGCTGCATACACCAGGTGGATTCATCATGGAGAGTCGGCAGATGATGAAGTAGTTGAGTATTTAGAGCAGGAGGTGGATGGATTTGATCATGATGAAGGGATACATGTGGATGTGGCGGATGATGATTATGATGAGGATAACAGAGTACCAGAGATGATAGGAGATCTGTATGCAGCGGCAGAGGCAGATGGAGAACAGCCAAGGTTTGCAAGAGTCCTTGAAGATGCGAAGCGGTCACTTGGCAGGGATCTAGCCATTCAAAATTCTCTTTTCGGTGAGGTTATCAGATATCAAGTCTCGTTATCGAATCAGCAATACAAACATTTACCGTAATGATGAAGTTGTTGTCCTCAAGATTCCCTCGATGTGAATTTCCAAGATCATATGATGATGCCAAGAAATATCTTCGTGAATTGGGCCTTGGATACGATAACATCCATGTGTGCAAGAACAATTGTGTGTTGTTTGGAAGGATTATGCCAAGGTGGATGTGTGCCCAAAGATGCAAGGAATCTAGATGGCAAGATGTTAATGGGAGCAAGCGGGTTCCACATAAGGTTTTGAGGCATTTTCCACTTATACCAAGGTTGAAGAGGATTTTTGCTTCAAAACGAACATCCGAGAAACACAATGGCACAAGAAAGTGAGGACGCCAATCGACAATGTAATGAGCCATCCGGTGATGGGGAGGCATGGAAGGACTTTGTGCAGGTATCCAAATTTTGCAAATGATCCGAGGAACTTGAGGCTTGCCTTAGCTACTGAGATGGATTCAATCCATTTGGCAACATGAGTACCCAATATAGCATGTGGCTCATGTTCTCGACACCTTTAAATCTCCCACCATGGGAATGCGTGAATCCAAAGAAAGCGCTTTATGTCTTTACTCATCCCAGTCCATCATCTCCGTGAAAGGATTTTGATTTGTTCCTTGATCCCTAATAGAAGAACCGCTCGATCTCTGGCGGCAGGTGTCGATACCTATGATGCATGTACCGGTAACAAGTTCAAGCTTCGTCTTTGCGTGTTGTGGTGTATACATGATTATCGGCGTTGAGCACCTTATCGTAGGCGAACAACAAAAGGCTATTATGCATGTATTCATTGTGACAAGAATCCGTTGTCTCGGGCAATAAGGAATAAGTTATGTTACATTGGACATCGTCGATACCTTCTAAGGACACATGCTTGGCGGAGAAGCTTGGCTTTTGACGGACAGAGCGAAAACAAAGTTGAGCCATGTAAGTTCACTATAGAGGAGGTCCAAGAGGAGCTAGAGAAGGTGAAAGATGTTAGGCCAAGGAAGCATCCTGCAACTAAGAAAAGGAAGCGTAACAAAGGTCCAGTGATTTTTAGCCGCAAAGTTGGGTTGTGGAGATTGCCATATTGGAAATATTTGAAGCTTCCACATAATCTTGATGTGATGCACATAGAGAAAAACATATGTGAAAACCTTCTTGGCACATTACTCAATGTCGACGGCAAGACCAAGGACACAACCAATGCTAGGCTAGATTTACATGATATGGGCATAAGACCTGAATTGCACTTCTGAAGCAGGATGGCAACTCACCACTGCTCCACATGCTTGGTATGTCTTGAAGAAGGATCGAGAATCGAGTTTTGCAAGTTCCTCAAAGGTATCAAGTTTCTGATGGATATGCAAATAACCTAGCAAGATTTATAAGTCTGATTCTTCCAAGGTGCAGGGAAGTCGAAAACACATTCTTGCCATATACTCAAGAAGAATCATACCGCAGCCTAAGAGGACCTATCGCAAGGATGTATATGAAGCGATTCAGAGCTCGGGAAGTTCTTTGTGAATTGTGCAAGAGAAATCTAAGGATAGATGTTGTGAAGCGGTTGAAAGCGAAATCCCATTGATCCTAAGCAAGCTTGAGAAAATTTTTCCTCGGCCTTCTTTGATGTCATGGTGCACTTGGTCATGTCCATCTTCCGATGAGGCCACCGCTTAGAGGTCCTGTTCAAAGTATGGATGGATGTACCCAATAGAAAGGCGACTAGGCACTTTGAAGAATTTTTGTAAGGAAGATGGTCCATTGTTTGATGACACCTCTGTTTTTATGCATGGTGTTACTCTTGTTGGATCTAATAGGGTACAATACATTGATGATGGTGTCATGGACAAGTTAGTTTGGTATGTGCTAAATAACTGTGAAGAAGTTGAGCCATATTTGGAGTAAGTATCATTTACTTTTTTTGGAATTATTGTGTGTTTTATTACAAATTTATCAAATTATTTCTTATGAATAAAGTTTGTCTGCAAAGATCTCTGAGGGAAGAGCTACTAAAGGAAGGTGCACATGATGTTGATAAAAGGCTTGAACAAGGATTTCCAAAATGGTTTAGGAGCCATGTAAGTCACTAGACCTTGTGTTTTCAGCTTTCATAAATGGTTTAGGAGCCATATATAATTGGTGATCTGAGTACTTTTATTGCACCCCAGATTGTGAAGCTATGGGCGGAGAAGCCAGAAGAGGTTAGTGAAGGATTGTATGCACTTTCATGTGGCCCAGATCTCCGAGTCAAGACCTGTGCAGCTTGCATTGTTAATGGAGTGCGGTATAGCACTATGGACCGTGAGAAGTACCTACAGACACAAAATAGTGGTGTAATGACCGAAGGTACACATGATGGGGAAAACATTGATTTTTATGGTGTCCTTAAGGAGATAATTGAGTTGCAATATAACTCCAATTTTGAAGCACGTCGGTCTGTGGTTCTATTTCGATGCGATTGGTACAACCAAGGTGGCAAGACAAGAGGCATTCGAGATGACGGGCATTTCAAATCCATCAATGTGCAATCATTATGGTACAAGATGACCCTTTCATCTTGGCAACATAATCGAGAAAGATATTTTACTTGCAAGACACATCTTTAGGCAAAGAATGGCGAGTTGTGCAAAAATTTGAACATAGGAATATTTATGATGTGGCTGAAAAAGATGAACCCAGTCATGATGTGCATCAGGATGATCATTGTTCTGATACTGAGCATGAAGTGCAAGAAGGTGATGTTCATGAGGTTACGCACAATCTTCAGGGTGGAGAAGCCACTATACTTGAAGCTAATTTAGTAGACCTCATAAGAAGCAAGAAGCAAGCTACAATTCCTGAAGATAGTGAGGATGAAGATGAAACTGTCTCGCAATATCTTGTAGTGATGTGGCAATGAGAACAATGATGACATGTGCCTAGACGGCGACGATGAAGATGATGATTTCTAGGATCACGCAAGGTACATACTTATTCCTCTTTAGTTGGTTTTCGAAAATTTTCTATAAAGAAATCATATGTTTTAATCGAAATTTTTCTCAAAATGTGTTTTAAGCTATGACGTTGTTGGTCCATTGGGGAAGTCAATGGAGAGTTGACTTATGTTCTTTGAAATATGGTAATTTCAGTCCTTCAAATGGTCAATCAAACACAGAGGACTCCTTGTCACAAAGAAGCGAATTTCTGGACTCCACATGGCTTCACTTCTGGACTGAATATGGAGATGACTAAATATGTTTCGAATATGTTTCTGGACTGAATATGTTTCTGAATATGTTTCGGATGAACATAGACAAATTAATTTGGAGATGAATGAATATGTTTCTACCAATAATATTTGTGTGTTGTCATTTATATTATTGCCAAATGTTACTTACATATGCTCCATTCTCGACTCCACATGGCTTCACTACGGACTTCATGCGTAGCTAAAAAATCTGGCGAAACAGAGAAAACTCTTACACTTCATGCGCTAAAAACAAAATAATGTTGTGTTTAATAAAATTTGTGCTCAGCATTACAGAGGTTGCAGCTTGTTACATTTGCCTTGCATCCTACTCTATAGAGGTATTTGAGAATAAATTTGCTCAAGATTATGAGAGGTTGCAGTTGTTAAATTTGTGCATTCTGAAGCATTACTGAGCTTCGTCCTGACTCCTCACTCCTCTGCTGACCCATTGCAGACTCCACCTCAAGGAACAAATTGCCCTATAGAGGTAGGCAAAGCCTCCCGCTCACTTGGCTATCGCTAACTCTCCTCCTCCCTGTTCTCTCGGCTGTTCGAGCCCCGGCTCAAGCAGTCACCGAGGTCTAACATTTTTTATTTCTACGGCAGGTGGGCCCCACTGTCACCTCTGTAACAGAGGAGATAAAAGAAAAATAAATGCCGAAGAATGACAATGGGCCCCATATGCGAAATTAGTAATTTTAGGATTTGTTGGAGCAGAGAACTTTGACCAATCATAACTTCTACATTTTAGCTCCAAATTGAATGAAACAAATTTTAAATTCATCTAAATTCAAGATCCTTAGTTGCATTTCCAAGCAATATTAGCGTACTAACCACACGAGGGCATATGGAACTCCTCTTGACTAGTACTGGAAGGTGTTAATTATGAGTCGATTAGAGAATTTAAAAGCTGTTTGAGAGGAGCATTAGAGGCAAGCAAGGTCGTCTAATGTGTCCTTCTCCCTGTGGTGGCGGCTCGTAATTAGCATAGTCCATTGGAAAAGGTCTCGTTAGACTTAGCGTGCCAAAGATACCACGGAAGTGTGCGTAAAGGAAAGGCGGTCTATCGTGTGGGTATATAATGGTACACCTGCGAGGATAAAACTATTGAATAGCCTCGCCCTAGGTTATGGACACGCTTGGTTAGGCTTTTCAGAGTTAGACTATAACCTTTTAAAACCTAAAACTTGACACGGGTGGTATGAACGGGAGTTCATGCTATTGTTGTGGTGACTAGGTTAGTCACTTCCGGGACTGTTGTTGTTGTCTATCTATTGTTAATCTTGTTGTCACCTATCCTTAATTGCAAAATAGAAATGAATTGCCAACTTGCTTTTGAAAGTATTATCTTATTGCAAATAAATGTTGCTTTATGCGAGATGTGCTCGGGAGCCTCGACGTCTAGCTTGGCGGTCGGTCGATTGCCTGTCTCATGGGTTGTGGGTACACCGAGTCGGCTTTTGTCTTAGCCATCTTATGGCGCTTTTGCTTCATTGTCTTCTTCTTAGTTATCTTTATGTCGTTTGGCCAATCGGCCTCTTTGTAATAACTCTATTTATTATTAATAAACTTCTAGTTTGTTGCTTGTTTTGGTTCTATGTGAATGTATGAATTGATGCATACTTTGAAGGGGTGTGTATCTTGCATTTCTGAAGTATACATATCTCGAGGCTTGGTTTATTTAATTTGTGATACTAGGGTTAATGGATGACTAAGTATTACAAGTTTAATAAACCGGGGTCTCAATATGGTGCAGGTGCACGAGAGTGTGGTTTGTGGTAGAACCCCATCACTTGCGTGGTATTGGTTCTACTTTTGTTGATATTTCCACGCTTTTATTGTAATATAACTTATGGCCTGTGTGGCCCTTATAAGGACAATTTCCGTCGGGATGTAAGACAATTATGGTTTGTCATTTAATGGACTTATGCGATGTATGTGAATGATTCAGCAATGTTCCTGTGTGCACTACCTACTGATCCAGGGAGTAGTGCAATTTTAACACAGTGGATTTGGATTGAGAAACCGGTCCGACATATCACTTCTAAAATCTGATTTAGAGAACTTCGTTTAAATCCCATGTAATCGTTAAAATTGTTGATTTTAGAAAGTGGTTTAATTTGTAGGCCAAAAATCCAAAATTTAATTTGGATATTTTGAAACAAAGGTTAAATTGCAGGGCCATATAATATAAAATTTAAATTGGACATTTTGAAAAAAATCCGGAAAGTGATTTCAATTGTACAAACTCCTAATTAAAAATCTAAAATTGCCCTCGCCCTAATTATTCAAGGGCCAAAAAATTTCGAGGCGCCATTTTCCGAGCGGTCTACATTAGGCGCAAAAAAATTCCAACCCATTTATCCACCTCCCCTCTCTCGTCGCCCTCCACCTCTCTCGCTCGCCCCATCCACCTCTCTCTCGCTTCATCGAACCCTAGCCGCCGCCGGCACCACCACCGACGCAGAGTCGCTTCTCACGACGACATTCGCCACCCCCCTCTCTCGCCGTACCCTCTCTCTCTCGCCCCATGAAACCTTAGCCGCCACGGATTCGGGTCACGCCAACGTCTGCCGCGCATCGAAGTCTATTTCCACCGCCGACCGTCCGCCGACGGATCTGGTTCCCTTCGACGCCGTTCACCGCACCGGCCTGCTTCCTTCCACGACCACCGACTACGACCACGGTTCTACTTCCCCATCTCGACCACCGCCGGCGATTTAGTATCAGTGGCGTAGCCACAACCGCGATGGTGGCAACAAGGGGACAAGGTAGGAAACGATCTGGACAACCGCCATCACAAGGTAAGCAAAACTCTTCTCTATTTTCTTTGTGCATGTAGTATGTTGTTTGTTCAAGTAGTAGTTGTCTGTGCAACTGTTCTGTTGTTGCATTTTCATGTGTATTAGTCTGTTGTACCATTTTGTTGCTCTGAAATAGTCCCTGAACATATCTTAGCAAGCATAAAGTCTAGTGTCAGGAAGTAGTCATACCTAGCTTGCAAGTAGTAGTAGCTCTTACCTCTTACCTAGCTTGCAAGTAGTAGTAGCTCTTAGCTCTTAGTTCACTCCCTATTTTTTCTAATAGTTACAATTTGGCTGTTCCTGTAAGAACCTCCGCAAACTGAATACGAAAGAAGACGGGGTAAACAAGTGGCGGAGAATTTAAGGAGGTTGCAAAAACTTGGCATCAATGGTCTAGCTTCCTCTTTTAATAAATGGTTTACAAAACCTGCAACAACGAAGGGGAAAAAATCAGCAAACAAGAAATCAAATTTCAAGATTCGACTCATCGAGTATCTCCTTGAAGATGATGTTCAAGGAGATATTGATGATGATGACCTGAATCGATGAGTACCACAACCCTACTTAATCGAGGTGCTTCTTCTATCTTGTGTGGGGAGGAGGATATTTGCATTGCATTTTTATGTTGTTTCTGCATATCTTTTCTTTAATATATGCACTTGCTTATAGATGCTGACTCACTAACAAGTAGTTTTTTATCGGTTTCCTCAACGAACATATGTGAAAACCCTCTCTACTAAGGGAAGAAGAACAATCCCAACATGGCGCCAGAGTCGTGCAACCAAAGAGAGTGAGGGCAGCTCAACGAAAGCGAGAGGAGATAACTCTGGGGTCTCAACAAGAGCATACAAAAGGCAACTAACTTCACAGAGACATGTGCAAGATGAAGAGTTGCCTCAAGATGGTGATGCTGGTGTTGAAGACAATGATGCTAGTGTTGAAGACAATGTAGTGGTGGTGAAGACAATGTAGGCTCTTTGGTGAAGACAATGTAGTCTGCTGGTGAAGATAATGTAGTCTTTGGTGAAGACCAGATGGGATCAAACCCAATCCACTTCAAGGCAAGTTATAGTTTCTTTGACATTCAAATATGACATCACTTTTGCTGTTTTGCATGAAACTTAACCATCTAAATAAAAATTATATTTCAGAGCTCCTGACAAATGACCCCCAAGGAGACCTGGGCCACCAACCAAGGGAATATCTTTGGAAAGGATGACAAGATCTATGGGAAGGAGAATGCCCATAGTCATTCTTGAAGGCAAAAAAGGCCACAAGACCTGTTCAAAGCCGCCAAGTTCGTGATCGAGGTCGGTGTCATCATTCGAGATAAGGTTCTGTCCTAACTCATTGGAAAGAGTACAAGAAAGACGAACAATATTACAAAGACTTTGTGGGAAAGCTATCTGTAAGTGCATTACTCTTTCTATGCTACACTATGATATCACATGACTGAATTGACTCACTAACGATGCAAATTTCATATCACTAGGGCGATTGGCCATTAACACAAAACACAAGCCAACAGAGGAAGCATGCACCGATGTATTGCGGTCGGGGTGCGTATAAATGCGTTATCGGTCAAGAAGAAATACTTCAATGGTGTACCGCAAATGAGATTAGGACTACTTCTCCCATTGCTAGTATGGTGATGAGCAATGGAGGCACTTGTTGCAAAGTGGTGCGATCCAAATAACATGGTATGGGTATCTTATCATAGATTCTTCTTTCATATTCAGTTTGCAGAGGCTCTTCTCATTGTAAACATATGATCTTATCTAACAAGTTCCTTCTCTTGTAGCAATCATGTGAAAAGAACAAGCAGAATCACAGTAATGTCAAGTATCATCAAGCTACGGGTTCTCGCAGCTATGTCGCACACTTACATGCATATGTAAGTAAAGATTACCTTGTACTATTACCTATTTATTTCATCCAAAACATTCTTTTGTATTTGTCCGATGTAACTTTGTCAGTAAATGATTACCTACCTAATGAGAAGGAGAAGAGGAACAATGCGTAACCCAAAGACACAACAAATTGAAGAACTTGATGCGGTGGAGGCCTTCAAGACTGCCATACCGGCTCAAACATGGTCTGAGTGAATCTGGCAAGAGAAGCGGTTGTAAGTCCCTACATCTGCTTCCTTGTGCCTTTAAGATGCTTGTCTCTGTTTCCAACAACAATGTTGTGTGTTCAAAATATCCTGATAAAGCACATAGTGGACTTGGCTCATTTTTAGATAATGTCATTACGCCTCGGCTTTTAGATAATGTCATTCAGCTCATTTGGTCTAAATTTCGATTATACCGATGCGACTTGGCTAAAGTCTGTTTGCTAACCGTAGCTAACATAGTGGACTTAGTGATGCTAAAAGTTGTGCTCATTTTGCTGTGCAAATTATGAAATTGAGTTATATATGGATTTCAGTATCTCAATATTATGAACTTCTTAGACTAACAAAATGGGTTGAAGAGTTATCAAACAGAACGCAAAGGTGAGGCTGATACACTACTACTCAGATTAAGATTTATTCATTATCAACCTAAGAAGTGCTCAGAACTTGGTGACAAACATATATTCAATCACCGTAAACAAACCGTAATGGCTACTTAAAAGTTATAAGCGTTTATGAACACAAAGTATTTAAAAATGAAAGAAATGCAAGTGAATATAGATATATTTTCAAGAAATATAAAGGGTAGCATGTAATAACATGTTATGGTTCAAGATCTGGCATCGATTATAACACAATGCCACGAGCGTAAAACATGAAATCATGGGTGCCACTGAATTCGGTGGACCCAGTCCCAAATAATGCCAATAGGTCATCACTGACCCTGATTTTCTCTTATGTTTTTTTGTGTGTGTGGTTTACATCGATAGTTGGGATCTTGGTTTTGCAATAATCTACTGGATTTAATTTAAAATGGATCATTGCCGGTCATTTGTAAGAGAAAAAATTAAGAAAGAAGTTCGCTAAAACACAGCTTGTCCTCTTGAAATTGGCTCATCACATGTATGTTCTAGACCGCAAGTTACCTACTTGTGCATGGCACCATTATGCATAATCTGCAAAGCATGCATTTATATAACTAACGGACTTGATGGTGCTTCCAACTAATGATTGTTCTGGGACATTTTCATCGATATGGAAGCTTTGAGGGCGTAACTCGTTGCTCAAGGTGAGACACCGATTACAAAGGCAGTGTGGTCTCCAAGGTGCTCTCGAGCAAGCAACAACAACACTTTCTTGAAGAATGTTGGAATCAAAGCGGCCGCCCCTCAAAATCATCTTCATCGAATGAAAGCGAAGCTTGGGAAGAACTAGCTTTGAAAAACAAGCTTAATTTGCTCTACAAGGAGAACTCGAGGACCTCAAGAAGAAAAGCGAAGAAGTCGATTTAAAAGTGGCGAGGACCCAAAAGGAGTTGGAGGAGTACAAGAAGCTAACAGAGAAAAATAACCAGGCAATGGAGGAGAACAATGCGCTCCTTCGCCGTATCTTGGCCTTGAACAATGGTAACTCTTCTTAGGCATGTGAGCTGGTGGTGGTTGCTAGTCCTTGCTGGTGGTTGTTTTGTGGTCAATAACTTAAGTTTATTCTGTGCTTTGTGAATTTGTTACGTGAACCGAGTTGGTTCAAGTCTGTGAACCGAGATAGTGAAATCGAAGTTGTTTACGTGAACTAGTTGGAATGTGATGATGACTGAGTTGAGTATTGTTCATTGAGTTGTATGGTCACTCGAATACTGGATCTATTTAGTTATGGAATTGTGGGTCATTTGAATATTTGAAAATTGTGATGTCTGTGATGAAATAACCATATGGGCCTCTGATGAAATTGATGGGCTTTCTGTGACGAATTTGCAAGTGCTTTCTGTGACGAATTTGCAAGTGACGAACTTAAGCCACGTGGTCCAATAAAAGGGGCCGTGGGCGAACCAAATCGCGCCACGCCGGTCCAATAAAATCGCGCCACGTGGTCCACCCACGTCAAGCAACCGCCATAGAATGACCACGTTAGCTACCACGTGGACCAGCCACGTCAGCGGCCACGTCCGTCGCCACGTCAGCTGCCACGCCATCCGCCACGTGGACAAGCCACGTCAGCCGCCACGTGGACCGAAGCGTCGCCACCGCCACGCCGCCTACAAGAGCTTACTTTTTATGACAAAAACAGCCCTATCCATGACAAAAGCGATCGTCATAAAAGCGAGTGTGTTTTATGACGGGACCCTTCGTCATTGAACAAAAGCAGTTCTATGACGAAAAATATAATTAAATCGCGATGCGACACATGTGACGCGCTCCATGACGAAATGAATTTCGTCACAAATGCGCCACAAATTATAATCTATGTGAATGTGGCATCTTCAAGGATTTACACTAGGCCGTCATTCTTCGCTCACATCCCTAGTAGTGGAACATCAATTACTATGTGCCGTTCAAAGCAAGGCGTTATAAGAACGCTCAAGGGTGGAGTTTGGCTCATTTGGTCAGGCAAACCCCTCTACAAATGTAGAATATCTAAAAGACCAATATTTAATAGAGCCAAATCCAATCTACACAAAGGAGAATGCCCAAGAACACCACCAAAATCACCATCTAGTCCAAAACACCATCTCCACCATCATCCAAAGACATTCCACCATAGTTTTCATCCATTTTTCCATCTCTTCAATATAATAATTGATCTATTATTGATTCGAGTACTAGCAATGTTGTGAATCAATATATATATATATATATATATATATATATATATATATATTATTGTATTGTTGTCTTCATGTTTTTCTCCATTATTTCCTGTTATTGAGTACTATGATTATGTGTGAGTAGTCCCCATACGGCGAAGAGTTATAGGTAGCCATGTAGTGGTGGAAAAGAAGGGGGGTTGGGATTTCACGCATGCTTTTGTTTTAAACTTTGATACTAGGGCTCAAAGGGCCTCGATTTTCCCTAGGTTAGTGTAAGGCAAGGTAGCGACAGTGCGTGGAAGAATGAATGCTAGAGTCTGTGACAATTAAAGGGGCAGGTTTTGGCAAGCGAATCATGATTCGCTTCTGAAGCCGAAACATACAACCACGTTCTGGCAAGGCATATGACCTTAATAGGGCATGTGATGCGCTATGACCTGCACTGAGTGCAGGATAATAAATTCTCGTTTACGTGTATCACTGAGGGGGATGTATCAAAAGGGTGTGTCTCCTACATGAGCATGAGGATATAAATGCAATGTCTTTAATATTATCAGATTATATGTTTATTTTCCCGTAACAGTTTCTACCATTGCAGGTGATCTAAAACCATGGGCCCCATCTCCATCCATTGCATTACACACCGTCCTCTAATCTAGTCTTTTAATATTGTCTTTTTATGATGTTATTATTGTTGTTATTGTCATCTTTAATTGTTGTCCTCTCAATTATAAAAAACAGATAAGTTATTAGACGATAGGTAATTGTAGACCTTAGTGTCCTTTGGGTTCGATAACCATCGAATACTATGAGGGAAAGTACGAGACGATCTTATGCACTTGCGGGCCATCATATACTCGCCTCTATTGGATCCCTATTAGCGAAATCGATGATGTGGCGCCAAGATGGAAAAAATCACTCGAAGTTGGATCATCATCGGCAAAATCATCATCCCACCTCGGGGTGTAAATTGAATTAGTTTTGTAATTTAGGAGGTTATGTTGACTTTTGGAAAGTTCGGTGGTAAGTTTGGACTTATTCCTCAACAAAATATATGTGATTTCTAGTGTTGACATGTCTTCAAGTATGTACCTTTCACCATATGTTTTATTGCAATATGTTAGAAAAACAATGGAATATACTATGTTATGAAACTAATTTTCATGATGAACCTAATTGTATCATTTTCACACTATAAATTTAAATAGTTTTGTACATGTCGATTGGTCAAAGTCTTTTTAAAGTTCTTGCATGCTTTCTAAATCATTGTATATTTCCAAAGAAATGAATATTTTCTTGTGTACAAAATGTTTAGATAAAACACTACTAGAAAAGGGTTTTTCCACGGTTGAAAACCATCGGAAAATAGAAAAAACGTCGAGTTTTATTTTCTGACAGTTTGCTAACCGTGAGGAAAATACCCTCGTGTCCGGGTGGTCGGGAAAATTTAATTTGTCGACGGTTAACCGTCAAGAAAATATTTCTTGTGGTAAAACCGTTAAGAAATATAAACTGACGGTTTTGAAATAACCGTCAACAAAAATCATTTTCGTGACGGTTTTGGCCCGTCGAGTTAATTTGTTTACATGACGGGGCGGCTGCTATCAAATCAAGTATATAAAACGACGGTTTTTCTATTAAATCAACAAAAAGCATTTCGTGGCGGTTTTGACCCGTCGAGTTAATTTGTTTACATGACGGGCGACCGTTCATTAAGAAATATAAACTCGACGGTTTTGTAATAACCGCGTCAACAAAATCATTTTCGTGCGGTTTTGGCCCGTCGAGTTAATTTGTTTACATGATTGGCGATCATTGCAAATCAAGTATATAAAACCCGACAGATTTTTATATTACCATCAACAAAAAGTATTTTCGTGACGGTTTTGGCCCGTCAGTTAATTTGTTTCAGCATTATCAAAACCAACGCCAAAATGACTCAGTTCATCAACAAAATTATGATTCGGCGACCCACTAGCAAAATTGTCAATTCACATATTCATATACATTCACGCATCATATAATTCACAATACACATCCATACATCATATAATTCACAATACACATCCATGCATTACTCCATACACAAATAAGAAGTTCAAACTTATCATTTCAAGCCCAATACCATCCATAAGGTTCACTTGTAGAAAGCAATCCGCACAAAAGACATCTAAAAGTCCGAAGACACTAGCACAATACACCTAAAGACTAATATCACATACAAGTCATGTAAGTACATCTAAAAGTGCAGCAATACCATGTTCAACTATTCAAAAGAGCTAGCAAGACACCATCAAAGCTCATGTAGACAATTAGTTGCATCCGTCGTGGTTGATGTTGTTGGTATCATCGTTGTTGCCGCCATTAATGTCAGCATTGCAGTTGTCGCCATCAGTGTTAGCATCGTTGCCATCAATGGCATTGTCATGTGGTGCCCGATCTTGAGCCCACATGAGAGGATCCATCCCAATCCGGTCCCTTCTGTAAGATGAATAGAGTAGGCCAACATTATGAGTCCGCCTTAGCACAATTAAAACCATTAGAAGTGCTAATGAGAAGAATAGGCATGCAAAGGCTAATTGTATCACTAGTGTCAACTTCTAGCGTGCCAAATGCAATTAAAATCAAAAGGCACGATTTCATCTTTCGACAATAGGTATGCAAAGGGCGAAATGCCGAATTCGTAATTTCATGACAGCATAATTGGTCATTAACTCAAGATAAAAGTTGAGAGTTAAATCAGTCCCAATAATTGTGGTGCAACAAGTGATTCAAACTACATATAAATTTGTGATTCAATTCTCAACGAAATAGGTACCAACTTACATGCACTAGATCTTTGATTTGACCTCCAATGGCCATCGTTTCTTCCATAAGTTTGCCGTTTAGCCTCTTTCCATGCGTAAATAGTGTGTGTTTCAAGTCGTTCCTCTGTCGGGTTTGAGCCATGGGTTTCTATTTGCAACAAAAACAAGATATTATAAAAAAAACAAAGAAAACACCTTCCACAAATTATTTCAAGAAACAAAGTACATGATAAGAATTAATCATGTGAGGAAACCAGACGGATGGATGTTCATTGGCAAGAAGTGCTCCATTTATTGAACTTTTGAGTTTGCAAAATTGTTATAAATCGTCAACGACTGTGCAACCAGCGAAAGTTCGGGGAATAGCATCGATGGATGAGGATAACTCGCTGATAGCAATTTTGTACAATGAAATAGGCACATGAGCCTATCTTCCTGACTTATAAAAGTCAATAAGAAGTGTGTGATATAGCACTTTTGTCCCTATGTCCCATATGAAGCGTAAACAATTCAAACAAAGCGGTCCAACAAAGCATCAAGGCGGTTATTAGTTATACCATCCCAAGTGAAACAAATTCCAACAAAACTTAGACAACCAAGATTAGCCATTACTACATCCTCGCATTCAACAATTCACCCTTGTTCTCGCACATCTAAACCGAGAACATATATAGGGAAAAAAGATATGCTAATGTCTTTGTCAACAAAGTTTTAAATTTATAGTTTATATAATGCAATTGAGTCCCTACAAAATTGGCACATATTTGTTCACTCCTACATGCCCATCCGTGCCAATGTTTAATTGCTACTACTAACAAACCCCTTTGATTTGAGCTTCTCGAGATCTACTCGGCTCCATATTTCCACATCTAGTTGAGTTTACAAACTTATTCAAGATTAAGATCAAGAAAGCGGTCGAGAATGCATATGAACGCGGCGAGCTCAAAACAAGCTCGACATAAAGCAAATGAAGCGAAAGCAGAGCCATGCAAGCTTGCTTGAGCTTCTCTAAGATATATTCATTCGGCCCAACTATCCATGTCTAGTTGGGCCTACAAACCCCTTCAAGCTAAGGACCTAAGGTCAAGTCGGCACTTCAGCATGCCGCATGTGTATGTACTAACTAAGCTTGAAACAATCTTCTTGTCAGCTCGAAATTGAGCGAGCAAGCGAGTAACCATGTACGCTTTCTTGATTCCTTGATCTCAGCTATTTCCCACCCTAATGGGAGACTCTAGTAGAGATAAACACTACTCAAGCATCCAAATCACCTTTATCGATGATTACCAAATTTTATTTGAACTTGTGGTCACCAGAAAGGACACCATGAGATGCATAATGTACTAAGTATAATACAGCGAGAATAGGATCAATTCCGTGTTTAAGTGCGGGACTCTCATCGCTTTAAATGCACTAGTGGTTCTTGCATCTTCCACGAGATTGAGCATCCGAGTCAATACTAACAATCGAGCAAAGTTATTAAGGTGCTTTAGCTAAAAAAGACGCAAAGTATTGATTTGGTGCTAATAAATTGTCTTAGTGGTAGAATATTTGAAATAAGCAAGAAGCCATCACATTAATGAAATACACATCAGGCCATTTTGCCTCTACTAGAGAGTACAAGAATGACACATCACACAAGCAAAATAATCATCAATATAATATAAAAAAACTAAAGAAAACTAAGACCAATGAGTAAGTATCAAAATAAATTACCTCTCTCAATATAAGTATAAAATCCATTGGGCTCAGAAGGCCCACAAACTGACCCCTGAATGAGTCCCACAGAGGAGCCACAGGAATTCCCTGCAAGGTGCACAATTTAAAGTATGTTCTCGCAACTTGGAAAATATTGATGTTGACTTCATTATATCATAAAGGCAACAATGAGATTCCACTGCTATGAAGATGCCAGAAATAGCGAAATCAACTTTAACAAAATCTAGACGACAGCTAAGGAAGCATCATAAGTACACTGGACCTTTAAATACCTATATGGAAATGCTTAGATGAATTCAAGCTGTCAGCAAAATACAGATTAGTGTATAGTCAGGTATAACAAACAAGAATAGCATTCGGACAATTCTTAATAGATGTACACAAGAAGCTCCACAACCCATGAGGAGCATATATATCAAAAGCAAAATAATATGAATCCTGATAACTGAATTTATTTCACAGTCCCAGATATTAGATTATGATTTGCATCTGCTGTAGTTTATCTTTTCTATTGATGTCCATATGCCTATTAGGCTCGAGTATTATGCAAAGGTACATGCTCCATCAACTCGGGTCCATTCATTAGAAGTGTCTATTTGTGCGTTTTGTGGTCCATCGTGATCATACAACCTTTCTCCTTTTATGGGATCCCCTACAAGATTGGGGAGATCTTTGATAGCAACAATAATGCCTAAAGAAAATCGAAGTAAGAGTTTTTAGAAGAAAATTCCAATATGCACTTAGTGACATATCCACACACTACAAAATTTTGCACATATGCACACTTGAAACATTCCATAAGAATTCATCAAAGCATGACATAGTAGCGTAAGCGACTAGCAAATTTTTATGCAAAAAATCGATATGCAAATTTTATGCAAAAGATGATAGTATATGCAAATTTTATGCAAAAAGGTGATAATATATGCAGAATACAAAAGAGACAAATCAAGACCGATTGTACTTGCTATGTATGGGTGTCTTCCTTCTTTTTTGTATAGTTCACATGTGCTTCTTAAGGATTTTTAGGACCACTCATGTGCAAACAATAATCGGTATGCAAATGCAACTGCATAATCAACGTTCTTAACTTCTGATTACAGTTAATAAAACTGTAAACCATACTTTTGCAGTACCATATATTTGGAGCTAGTAAAATATTATTATAACGTACCTTAGCACAAGTATCACGAGCTTTATTCCAATCAATCTCATTGTATGGTACACTATAGAGCTCCTCTCTTATTGCCAATATTGTTGGTGTAATTGGTCCCACAAACTTCTTACCATAAAGATAAGCCATTGGCATGTAAATCAACCAAGCAAAAGCACGAGTAATCGTCTGTTGAAGAGAAAGTGCACCTCAATAAGAACATGTGATTATAATCTTTATAGAAGGCAACAATCCAAATAAAATGTTGAAGATCTTTGAAAGCTTTTTGATTAGATTACTCTTTAACCACTTAAATAATGCATATTAGCGGTCAATAATTTACGTTTGATAACTAACAAGCATCGATGTTACTTATTAGTTCGAACCATCCTATACCAAATGTATGTTGCCATGTTATGAACTTATACTCATAATATGATACAAAACACATAAAGTTATGTAGAATCAATGAGTAAATTTCCCAAAATTACACGAGATTGTCTAAACTATCAAAAAAACTACATATTTACGCTTTCATAAACTCCCAAACTCGTGAATCGATAGATGCAATGGAATTGACATGTGAGAGTGAGACCGACCTAGAGTCACGGACACCAAATTTTGACACTCTTCTTGTGAACAAATGAATGTGTCATTATATATGGCCATGTATGACAAGAATAAAAAGTTTGTTTAATGAAGGCTTGGTTTGGACCCACAAAGCGTTTGAACCCATTTATATAATGCAATTCACAACAAAGACTAATGAGATAGTAACAAGTATGGCAATTCGAAGCACATTTTATGCTGAGAGACATTACACATGTTGAGGGTTCAGTAATAGTTTAGCTGTCCTTACAAAAGAAACAAGTACCTGGATGAATTGGAAGAAAATGTGGAACAACCCATAATTCAGGAATGATCGGATTATTTCCAGACCAATCATACAAACCAACCACCTTCATTTAAAAAGATGAATAGCTTGCATTAACCCCTCCTTATCAAGAGATAATAAATTTATAGATAAAGTAAACAATTGCAAGTGAAATTTTTAACAACCAATATTTGGTAACTCTTGGCTTCAAACCAACAGGCCGTAAGAAGCTGAAAACTATTTCCTTTTGACAGTGCTTCGGTGCTTCCACATATTAAAGTGAAAATGAATAATATGCTAAAATTTGTTTCATTAATTAATATTAAAAGATGCTCTTATGATATAGTATAAAGCCTAGACAATATAAGTGTAGAGGAATAACCAACAGTCAATCAAGGCAGCACAAAGGTGGTCTATTTTAGCAAAGTTCTAAATGAACAAACGATTGCTAAATCTTGATCCTATTGCTTAGAAAACTACTTCACCTGTACCAATCCTGTGCCTTACAACACTTGTCACATGGGGTAGAACATAAATGCAGAAAGAGGGCACCACAAAATAGCCACTTGGTGCTCAATAATGCATTGTAGGTAGAGGGTAAGCACACTTTATGATACAACCTAGCTGCAAGTATATCATCCTCATTTGATGAGCATATGAGCATTAAACATCCACAGCTGAGTCACTGAAACCTGTCAAAGCATATACAACTTTTGACATTGGTGATCATTCAACCAACTTTCTCAGCTAAGTGCATTATCAGGAAGGGAAAAAAGAGTAGCCATTTCATTTACCATCATATCCCCACGATAGTTCAAACAACTATACAATTTTGCAAACCCAAAACCTTGATCAACCAAGATCGTGGTGAGTTAATGGTGAGTTCATTCTAACTTCTTTTTACTCCAAAAATGTTTACATGTCTTGTTAAAATAATGTGGGTCCATATGCACATGGAACATAGGAACTTTGGCCATAAGCCGATCATAGGAACTTTGGCCCTAAGCCAAACACAAGAAAAATCGGTGCAAAAAGTAAATTTGTTGAGTATTCAATCTAACTCTCCAGATGCCTTTATATCAGCAGTTCATGCAAATCAAGATTGTCTATAAACTCAATTAATTATACATTGGCATAATAGGCTTACCTCAACCCATTCATCACAAAATTGAGATGCCTTTATATCAGCAGTTCATGCAAATCAAGATTGTCTATAAACTCAATTAATTATACATTGGCGTAATAGGCTTACCTCAACCCATTCATCACAAAATTCACAAATTGGTGGCCAGTAAAGCTTCACATGACCATCAACAGTGGGTTCAAACTAGAAATTTGATGATGCATGCCAAGCAAGACCATTAGAACATAAACAAAATTAAAGTCATCAACTTGCCTAGGAGAAAACAATAAAGTGGGTTCAAACTAGAAATTTGATGATGCATGCCAAGCAAGACGATTTTTGCATTATCAATGACACACCTTTTAATAAAGGAATCCTTTCATAAACCATAGGTCAAGTAATGTGCTATACTAGAAAGTTGACTTGAGCCCTTCATAATACAAATCAATGTTTTACTAGTCAAAGATTAATTTTATAGCTCAAGGACCATGGTATATATAGCAAGTATTTGAAAACATGCATTGCATTTATTATGGCCTAAAGCATTGTCTTTCCCTCTTCTTGATATAACAAATAGCCCATTTCTATATTTGCTTATATGATCAAGACCACAAGCGGATAGGAAGGCGGGAAAAAAAAGCAAAATGATATGATCTGAGGTGAATAGACCACATAGAACAGGGCATGAGCAAGGTTCAAGAAAGCGCTAGGCGCATCCAAACATATCAAAAACTTAATATAGACAATATCATAAGAATACATATCAACAAACCAGCAAAGTTGGATTGCAAATCATCAATCATACTTGGCAATATTTCATGACATCCAATCTTGCTCGTCCAAACAAACTACACAAGTACACGACACAACTTAGCATTCAGACATCCATGTAAGCATTCAAGAGTAGACATCTAGAAACTAACTGAGAGCCAGAATATGCAAGAGTAGGCAATTAGACATCCATGTAAACAGAGTAACAGACAAGAGACAACATCCAGAATTCAGCAATCAGCCAATCAACATTCAGGATTCAGAATATAAGCACCACTGTTGGGTCCAAACAAACTACACATGACTACATGAGTACATGACTAGCAGACTAGCTCCCTTTCAGACATTCAGCACAACCATTGACACTTCAAACTCCTGAATTCATCATTGAAGACTCAGACAATTCAATAGACAATAGCAGATAAGCAGCGGCAGGCTGGGTGGGGCTGGCGCTAGGTGGGGTGGTGGGCGAAGAAGGAAGGGCAAAACAAGAAGCAAGCTGCTAGGGAGCGGAGGAGGGCGGCGCGAGGTGGAGCCATGGGCAGAGAAGGGAAGAGGACATCGGGTGGAGGCGGTGGCTTGAGGTGGAGCCGTGGAGTAGAAAAAGGAAGGGGAATCGCCATCGAGTGGAGGGGCTTAGGGTCGGGAGAAGAGAGGGAGATGGCGCAGAGGCGGGCGTGGAGGAGGGGGCTTGGAGGCGAGGCGAGATGGGGGGAGGCGGAGAATGGCTAGGGAGCTAGGATTAGGATTTGGGGCGGGGGCGGCTAAATGGGGAGGGGAGCTAGGATTAGGATTTGGGGGGAGGCGGCGAAATGGGGCGGGGGCTTGGAGAGACGGCGAGATGTGGGGAGGGCGGCGAAATGGGGGGGCGAGGAGCCAGCGATGCCAATTTTTTTTCCGCGAAGAATCTTTTTTCACGCATGCAGTCGAACAATTAACTTGCCGGTTCTAACCGTCAAGAAAAATATTTTTATTGAGAGTTGTATAAAACCGTCAAGAAAATTGAATTTTCTTTGAGGGGGTACTATTCCGTGACCAAAATAGTAAACCTTGGCGGCGGTCTTGGGCCGTCGGAAAAAATTGGTGACCGTCGGAGTTTTCCCAGCTTTCCGAAGAGTGAAACAAAGTCGATAACATGTTAACCTAAAAGGTATCTCATGAAATGTTTTTAATGAGTGCCGGAGCTCTACCATGGGCGGAGCTACTTGGACCCATCCGGTGTCACAGACACCGGGTCCCCTAGAAAAAATAGTAGATATTATCATGTATATACTATGCGTGCACCTCTTAGCCTAAAAGGTGTGCACCCAGGTTCAGCCCAACCTTCGGTCTCTTGCAGTCTTTTGCCGCATAAATTACTATTTAATATAGTGTTGCTTGAAAATTATATATGTTGTTGTACATATGGTGAAGTGGTGAACCCCAGTCATTTTCGTTCTAATTCCGCAACAACCATACAAGGGCGAAACCAAAAACAAACCGCAACGACTATATGAAATTATTTTGTTAACCATGTACTGTTGTTGACATTCAGTAAGAACAAATCTCTAGACAACCGTACAATAAATTTCAGCGTTAAATTTGAGGAGCCAACTGCAGAGCTGCAAGCCGTGACTTTCTGCTACATCGACAGCATGACTATGTAATCGAACAACATTCGTCTGCTGAAATAACAACGTGATTGACTAGATGGGCTAGCGAGGGAAATGCATCTAGAACAGAAGCTTTATTCTTCAGACAACATTGGCAGACCTTTCAGTGTCTACCTCATTGAGTGTGTTGGATGTTAATTTGGTGACAAATAAATATTAAATCTTTGATACATCTCTGGCAGCTAATAACTCAGTTTCTGCAATAATGTTGATGTATCGTCCGTACCCTAGGTTTACATACTGCAGACCTGCTGGCCGGCTCTTTCAGCCACATCGATTGCTTGTCGTTGTAATAAAACAACATTCATCTGCATCCTCTGCAGAAATTTGTTTGACATAAAGAGCTACGTATGAGCAATCATTGCTTGTACTGGACATTTGGAGAGAGAGAGAGAGAGACAGAGATGAAAAACCGATGTATTCATCCTCTTCTAAAGTGTCCACTGTGTCAAACTAAAATTCTAACAAACTAGAAGGTGGAATCAACTGTGATTCTAAAGTACATCTCCTATGCTAATTGGTTTGAAGGAATATATATCACTGGTAATGTTTTCTCTGGTTAGTTCCTGCTAAGGACTGACATCTGGGAATTCTTATATATCACTGTGATTCTTATATACTGATTTTGTTGATCAGGAAATGAAGCATAAGCAGATCAACGTGATACGTATCAGAAAACTTTGCATGCTTAGCTAGCTAGAAAGTACAGAGCGGATGGACAAAATCATCACTGTGATAAAGGATTTTTTTTTACCAGATCATGCATGAAAGATTGCAGTCAGACTTTAATAGATAGGGGCATAAGATAAAAACTAGAATTAAATCTGCAAGCACAAATTATAAAATGAAGCAAATATGGAAAACAAATATGACATATAATGGACTTGAGATAGTATATATCAAGCACACATTTATTGAAGTAGCGCACGATGAATAATGTTTTACTCATGACACGCACGATAACACGTACGATAATGATTGTCACCAATGGCACATAATGTTACTGAATGACACTTTTACCATACTCCTTGATCGAATGGTGTTGAAAATAATCTTGTTGTTGTCATGTTATTTCAGTTCATGCATAGCATTGAGTATGTGTTCATGCAATTGTTACTAGTGTGCCCATGGTAGAAGTAATGGCATGCATACAGTTGTTACTAGTGTGTTAATAGGTGGAGTTACGGCTACTTATTTGCATGTAGTTAAGTTCTTTTTCAAGTATAAATAAGAGGAGAAGCAAAAGCAAAAATGAAGGTGAGCGGCACCAAATTCGTTTCTCTGTTCTTCTTGTGTTCGTGGCGTCGGTGTGTGTGTTCTAGCTAGAGGAAGCGATGTGTGAGTTCTCGCCGGGTGCTCAGGCCAACAAATGGTACGAGAAAAAATATGTTGTTCTTAATGGTTGCAGTTGGATTATCTCATCAAACAAATTAAAGTTACTTGTCATATGTTAAATGATAAATTTCAAACTGTTTACATACTGAATTGTGTATGTAGGAATACTTTTAAAACACGACGAAAGATCTGCATCTACACACCATACAACTTGACATCATTATTTGTCAACATAGACTAGCCAGGGAAAAATGAATGTAGTCAATAGCTTTACTTTACTGTATATATGTTGCGAGACATTTTAGACTAGGATCATAATATTCTCTCGAGAATCTCGGAAAAATAATCTTCTGAGACAAGATAGTAGAAAGACATGAAAAGTCTCACAGCACTATGATGTCGAACTAGCTGCAATAAATCTTTGCATTAACAACGATCTCATGACATTAATCTCTTGCTTGGCATGCGTCTTTGTCAAATCAAGATCTTTTCGTGCATCGAGTTAGCTAACAAGGGACTACGATATATATATATATATATATATATATATATATATATATATATATATATATATATATATATACACACACACACAAACCGTTTTTAATGCAATAGCAACCACGCTAGAGATTTTGTAGAGAAGAGGCTATCATAGGCGGTTCTAAATACTAAGTCTATGAAGAGGCTATCATGCGGTTCCAAATACCAACCAAATGCGTGAAGAGGATATCACAGATAGTTCCAAATGAGCAATGGGCTCGTGAAACTTAGCTATCACTGAGACGGTTCCAAATACTAACCGTCAGTGAAACTTAAGCTATCACATACGGTTTTATATATGAACCGTCTGTGATAAGAATCACTGACAGTTCCATAATAGAACCGTCTATGATATGTCTTTATAAGTAACAGCCCGCTAGGGTTTGCGCCCTAACTCACGTCGTCACTCCCCAGCACCCTTACTCTCGTCCGTTCCCCTCCCTACCCTGGCATACGTGACCCCGGCTACCTCTCCACTGGCGATGTCGAGGTAAGACAGATCTGTCACCTATTGGTTTGTGCTATTGGTATTCATGTGAACCAAGCTCCTCCTCCCTCTCGCCGCCAGCCCCCGCACCTCCAAATCAAGCTCCCTCCTCCCTGCGCCACCAGATCAAGCTCCCAGTCCTCCCTCGCTACAGATTGGCCCGGCTCCTCCTCCTCTCGCGCCAACTCCTTACTGCACTCGGACCTCCATCGCGCCTCCAACCTCTTCGGCTCTACCACTAACGCTTAAGTCTCCTTCTTATCTTCTTGATGTTGTCTGGTTGTTGGTTGATGCTGATGGTGATGGCCATTGGCCAGAGCTCAGATGCTAAATGTGTAATACATACATACATGAAGAGAAGTGCATTATTGTAGGGAAGTGTAAATGTGTAATACATACATGTAGAGAGAAGTAGAGAAATCATAAATATAAATGAATGCAATGATCCATGCAGATGTTTGTTCTTATGATGTCTTTTATTTAGCCTTGCTGTCTTTTATTTAGTCATGTAACTTAGTAACGTACATACTAAGAGTCTCCTGATGCTGCCTTTTATTTAGCCTTGCCATTGGGCTGTTAGCTAGTAGCACCTTGCTAACCGTTGAACTGCTCAATGATGTTAATAGTCTTATGCTAAAATTGAATTGGCAATTAGTTCATATTAATAGTCCTCCTCTCTGTGATGTAATGATGTTAATAGTCTTATGCTGAAATTGAATTGATAATTAGTTCATATTAATAGTCCCCGCGTTACGTGATGTAAACCGAGGGCTATTGGTGTATGTGCATTCGTGCATCTTGCTTAGTTCATCTTTGTGGGTTCAAATTGACAAAAATGAATGGGGCAAAATGGTTGGCTTACATGGGATGTGGTTTGGATGGGGCTGCAATTAACTTTTCAGATTTGTAAAGGTTAGGCTAATTTGTAAAGCTACAATTAACATACAAATTATTTATTAATTGGTGTGTAATGTATTCGAAAACAAGATGGCCAAATGAGTCAAAAACTACTACAACACCTCTTCACCTGTCTCTCGCCATTCATTTCACCTTTGTCTGTGTAACTGTGTTCATGCCGGTCAAGTTCTCTTACCTTGCATCCTAGGTGCGTCCTACCAGTACCATTCGATTCATAATCTATTCTCTATAAAGTCTCCAAGCAGTGGCTACTTGTGCCATTAAAATTGGCATCATATATTATATATATATATATTGTTCTTAGTCCCCACTTTCGAGGGGTTATCCACGCAGCATGAGAAAGATGAGACAGCAGCCACGGGCAACCTCATCGAACCCATGCAAGTTTAAGAAGTATGGCAGCCAGGAGAGCATTAGGACATCCAATTAGCTGGATGTTACCACTCTCCATAAGGAAAGAGGTAGAAATCAATAAAGCCGGTAAAGATCTTGATTTGACAATATTGAATAGTCGTGCGCTAATATAGTACTACCAGGTATTGAGCTAGCTATATTTGATTGAGCAAGCTAATTAGCACAGAAGTTGATAGTGCAGCTTTGCTAATACGATCTGACAAGGACAAAAGTCAAAAGATACAGGGGGAGCAGAAATGACCAAAGGCATTGTTCAGGTATCTCTAACGGTAATTATTAAAGCCCTACGAACTGGTGCATTAGTATGATAGGTATTTAGGGTCCTCTGACAACCTAAAGCATATAACATATATCATATATGTAGCTAGGATCACGATGAAATCATATGCTATCAAGCTCTGCTTTTTAGGTTGGCGGAGCACCTGCATAGAGCAAGCATCTTGTGTATTTCCATGATCGGTCTAGTAAAAGACTAAAGAACATGTCGCACGATTGTTTCTCTCGGCCGATTGCATGCATGTCCTTTTGTCTACGAGGGTAGCAGTGATATAGCACTACCACTCGATGTCTAGGTTGCTATAAAATTGGGAAAATTCATGATCAGTGTTCACAGTAGTTGCCATGATCAGAAGTTGGGCTGGCAATAGATGTAGGGGTGGTGATCAGCAAACTAATGTTTATATACCGTGTTAGTAGGATGTGATTTGAGTAATGTGACAAACGACAACTCAAGAATGGGAAGAGGGTGTGGGTCGATAACTAAAAAATCACTGCTACCCTCTATATAACTCGTTAACAGTAAAACTCTGTACAGTCCCTGCTTTTCCTAATTAATAATGCTTGGTGTCCTAAATCTGGTGTTGCAGAATTGGTCGCTAACAAGTACGGAGGGGGTAGGTTCCTCCACTGACACTACACCATGACTCAATATCACCAACAACATACCTCTCGGCATAGGCCACGTTCAATGACGTAATATCTGTCGGAAAAGTTTTCACCACAGAATATAGCAGTCTGCTAAAATCCTACTGGCAAAAGTGTTTCCTGACAGATAATGTTTTGCGAACAGATGATCAGACGGGGGTATGAAAGATTTACCAACACACCACGCGCTCACACTTTAAATTTCTGCCCTCCGGCTCATCAACTGTCACCGGCAGATAGTCTGTCTTTGTTATCAATAAAATATTTACCGACAAGCAGTTTGACCCACATGCTCAGAATTGACAACACATATCTGTCCTTGCATTGTAGTATTGCCGACAGATACACCGCCTGTGTTTTTTACTGACAGATAATTTATCAGTGAAGTTCGATTTAGTGTGATTGTCACATATAATACTGCAGATGTTTGACGGTAACACAGGGTCATGGTACAAAATGTAATTGTCCAACCTACATATGCCGCTTCCTTGTGCACCAATGCAAGACCAATTCGCACATATAATACTTTTTTCCTTGTTCACTTTTACACGATTTGTCTCCAATAATTCAAGTTATTATTTTAAATGTAGAATGATATAATATGATATATTAACTACTCGTCTATTCTGAAATACTTGGTCCTTTGAGTGAAATCACGCATGACTTGGATTAAATGATACAAAATACCCGATAACAATGTCACAAGCACGGACAATGTGGTGAAAAGTATGCCTTAAGATCTAGGAAGCGCCAAATGTTTGTAAAAATATTTTAATCATAAGTGCTAAGTATTTGAGACAAGAGAGACTACATACTTTGGTGGTGACAGAATCATTATTGTTTGTCGTTACGTGATGTACTGTGTAACATCCTCCTTTTTCAATATTTAAATATTCATTGCTGGAATTTCCTAAATTTTCCAAGTGTTTTCTGATTTCAGCAACGTAAAACGAATTTTCCAGAATAAATAAAATTGTTTCAGAGTTCGCAAAAAAATTATTTGAGTTCAAGATAATTCAAAGTGCATGCGTGAATTTTATGGATTTCTCAGTTCTTTTGCTATTTTTTCTACCTCAAATATTGTTTGTGGAGCCGCCCGATATTTAGCTTAGAACACTTAACTATCCAATTGGTCATAGCATTACAAATCAAATATCCCGACTCTTGGTATAACATGTACCTCCTAGGATAGCAGTACATATACATCTCACAAAATCAAACATCAATTCCGTACAAGATTACAACACAGATAACGACATAGTTACAACATCCAAAAGACATACAAATAATAGAGTTATTACAAAAGGGGCTGACCGGCCAAATAACAAGGTAAATAACTAAAGTAGCAGCGGAAGCAAAAGCCATAAGATGGCGATAAACAAAACCAACCGATTTGCCCTTACCCACAAGGCAAGCGATCGGGCATCCAAGCTAGTAGATCTGCCTAAGTCGGTCTCACGATGAGTTAACCTCTTGGGGTCAACCTCCTCTGCAGACAAATAGGCAAATATGATTGAGTACAAAAATTGTACTCATAAGACTTATGATTAATAAACCTATACATAG
>JAYEVD010000084.1:0-156794 GCA_036346405.1 Phyllostachys edulis
TGTACTACCTAGTGCCTTGTGAGAACCCTAAAACTTAAACTAATATAAACAACTATAGTTTATAATTAGCGTAAAATTAAACTCATCTAAACACCTAACAAAACATAAGCTAAGATTTGTTTTGATCGATTGCCAAACAATTTATACAAGATATATCCTCAAGAGTTCATCAACATAAATTACAATATGAATTATTACAACAAAAATTTGTAACATCCTGCTTTTGCTTGTTGATTAGCATCTTTCCATTTGTCTTCTTGGTTTTCAAAACCTAATTCAAATTATTGTGTATTTGCAAAATTTCTAGTTTTTGCCTCATTTCAAAAGTCAAATTTCTCTTTCACTTGAATCTTGGTTTCAAATTAATCACCCCTGTCTTTGGGCTCATTTCATTTCTTCTCTCGGCTCCACGAGCTGTACCCTCGCACGCCAGGCCCACTTTGCTACACCCCTGCACTTACCTACTACGCCAATGCCTTGTCGCATCCCGCACCTATTCCCTCGTCATGGCTCGCTCTGTCTCATCGCACACCCACCTCGACCGCGCACCCCAATGTCTCAACAAGACTCCTCCGGGCTATAAAAGAGCCAAGCAACCCCTTAATCTTTTTCCTCCATCCAACTCTCTCAGATCTCACTCTTGTCGCCATGGGTTTGTCCAGCCTCAAGCTCCGAAGTCTGCCGTCGTGCACTGCTCTGGTCCTCGCCGCCCAAAGGCAGCCCCCCTCCTCTACGTGGTCTTTCAGGTCCCAGAGCTCCTTGTGTTTCATAGGAGCCACCACCTACCTCTTCTCCTTCAACCCGACCGACTCCCTTCACTAGTCCTCTAGGGCCTCTCTCACCGTGGTAAGTTTTTCGTGCCCTAATCTCTATCGTTTTTTTCGACCATGTTGAGCAATGAGTCCTTCTTCGAAGTTCTTCTTTTCTTTCAACCGCCGAGCAAATAATCCTTCTTTTCTTTCGACCGCGACCGAGTAGTCGAGTCCTTCTTTTGAGTTCTTCCTTTCTTTCGATCGCGTTGAGCAAATCCTCCTTTTCTTTCGACCAAGATCGAGCGTAATCCTCCTTTTCTTTCGATCGCATCGAAAGCAAATAATCTTTATTTTTCTTTTAACCGCTTGAGCAATCGAACTTCTTTTCCTTTCAATCGCGGTTGAGCAATAACCCTTCCTTCGACCACATCGTAGTCGAGACCACTTTTTCGACCAATGGCATGAGTAGTCGAACCTTCTGTCACGTACTGTAGTCGAATCTTTCCTTTCCTTCTTTCAACAACGCCTCGTAGTCAAACATCTTTTCGACCAAGTGGTGTAGTGAACCCCCTCCGACCTCGTGAAGTCATTAACTGCGTGCTCAAACCAAAACTTCAAGGACTTGTTCTCCTCCGTTGTAACTCGACACAACGTTCTTTGTTTCTAAATTTTTCTAAACTCAAGATCTTGCTTTTTGCACCATTTTATTTAATTTGGAGTTTATTTGTTATTTCTCGTGTATTTATTTGTTCTCTACTTGTTGATCTTTTCCTGCATTCGCCGTCCGAGTAGAGTTCGAGGAAGCGAGGAGACCTCCATTTCGATCAAGCCCAAGACTACCAAGACCCTCTTGCCTTTAACCTAGGAGAGTCAATACTTTGATCATTCTCGAGCCCACTTTTATGCAAATTATATTCCTTTAAATTACCAAAACTACATGCTTTAATTCTTTAAGCACATGTATGTTAACTCTTAAGGTAGTTAAATGCTCACTTGTTGGTTAATCAATTATTACCCCATCCTTTGACAATTGATTCCGTTATTCCATGTCACCATAGTAACTATGTGGTAACTATACTAGTTATAGGTTGTACTTAAGCAACATACTAGTCTTGCTTAAAGCATCGGCCATTAAATGTCCCAATCATCATCTCTTAAAACATGAAAATGATTTGGAGCAATCGTGGGAGGTACATGACTACAATATTTGAGATAAATTGGTTTTCCTCCTCAAATCCCCAAACAGCTATATCACATCACAAGATGGTATGTTCGTAGAGTGCGGATGTAGCACGAGAATGATGGGTATGTGGAATGAACCACCCAGATGGCATTAAAACTTAATCCAGTTGATGACCTCCCATCGTAAAACATGTGTAACCACAAGTCTGCAAAGTGCAACTTGGCTTAGTAAAGTTATTGAACCCCAAAGTCATCTCGCTAGAGAGGATCGAGGTAGTGCAAGCGACGGATGCGTTCGGCTTGAATGCTTAATCGTGGTGGGGTGAAGTTGCTAGCTACACTAGTCATTATGGCGACCCCATATGGGTGAGAAGATGGAAGGCGAGGTGATTTCAAAAGTTATCAGGATGGTCTCTTGACCACATGACTAAGGAATCGTGTGGGCTACGAGTTGATTATCTTTTGTGGAATACAGGTACAAACCTCACAGAGTGTAAAACTATTTAAATAGCCATGCCTCTTTGTCAAAGGTGGACATGGGAACCTTGCTAGAGTTAGTTCTATTTCAAAAACCTTTGTGGGTGGGATAAAACTGGTCTGGTGGATGTAACCCTGGCCTTGTGTTGTTCCCCGGTGGTTGTACCTGTTGCTAAGTGGTGGATGTAACCACGAGTAAAAATAAGCGTAAGGCGAGGTAACCTTCGCTGGATTTCAATATTGCACAATTATTCACTTAAAAAATGCAATTTGGTTAAAATGTAAGTGATAACAATTTCTAATTATGCTAATCAAAAACATTGCTTTGGCAAATAAAAGAACCCGAGCCACCCTTGTTAAGCCATGCATGTATACTGTTGCATCTTGTGTGTTGGCTTGTGAGCACGGAAGTTGTGCTCATTCTCGCTCTTTCCCCAACACTTCAGATCCTACGGATCATGGTGACTACGACTACTATGAGGACCCCGAAGTCGATGGACAAGGCAGCGATGAAGAGTAGTCTAGTTTCGAGTAGTCTAAGTCTACGCCAGCCTAGGCCGGTTTGTCAAGATTTCACGCACGATCGGTATTGTCCATGTCCTTGGTTAATACCAGTCGTATACGAGTACTCCAATCGCTGCCTGTCGAGAGATGTGCTCTACCTCCCCCTTTGCTTCCACTGTAGTTTCTGCTACTTTTGTTGATGAGGACACCGACCCTAAGGATGCAACCACTGCTTCGACCTGCTGCACTGCATCCTCTACTTCAACAACATCCTCTCCAATAGGACTTTCGGCTACTGCAACACCATATTACCCAATTGGATCGCACTACGTCTACATGCTATGGTGCTACATCTACATGTCATGGTACTATGTTTACATGCCATGGTGCTACTGCATGTGCCAATCAGGAGTTCAAGCTGGATACATTTTGGTCAGATCAGATCGGAATCAGCCTGACAAGACTGACTTCAAGCGCCCATAACTTTCACATAGGCGTCCGTTGGAGGTCCACGGTACTTGATGGAAAGCTGATTTCGTCCTCTTTCCAACGGATCTAGCCTCACCTCCAAATTCCTTTTGGACTGATCGCAATCATCAAAAGAAGACACCATATCATTTGTTTGGGCCAAACTGGGCTTTGTAATCATCTCGAACTTGGCCCATCTATCGGCAGCCCACGGGGCGTGGTTACTGTTCACGTGAACAGTAACCCCATGACCTTTAGTGCCACCCGCTAGTTCTTTTCCATGTGTGGCTTCCTCCCTATATAAGGAGGCCACACCCTTTAGTTTTCCTTGGGTTTTTCTTAAGAGTTTATTCTACTTAGCAGCCTCACAAGACGCTCGTTGAGGAACCCCAACTTGTGAGCTTAAAGATTTATTCGCAATACAATTTCAGATTGCATCTTCTACTCTCTTGCTTGTGTTCTCGATTCGCTTGCGGAGATAGCCTTCTTGGTGACGCGTCAACCGCATTCGACACGGTTGATAACCAACGGAGCGGTGGTGTAGTGATTGTGAGGGTTTGATCTGCTTTGGTCGAAGCCTTTAGATCATCAACGCCGTGTTCTCCACAATCGACTTATCGATTACCTTCGAAGATCGGGCCACCGCCACACATCATTTGTAATGCAATCATTTCGCTTGTTCGCCCTTTTTAAACTCGACCTCACGATGTCTATGTCACTCTGATGCTTGTAATTTATTGAATGGTTTGGTCTTACAACTTGTATGAATTGATTGAGCAATGTGCCTGTGAGTGCTATCTACTGATCTGGGGAATAGCACAGTGTATTTACAGAGGATTCGGAGTTTAAAAAATTTGGGTCCAACGGAGCTGGTATCAGAGCATACGACTGTAGGAGCCTTGGTTAGACTGGTCGTTGCCATAGGACTTGAGTCTTATTTTCAAAAACTAAGAAAATTTTTGGTCAAAATATAGTGTACTTATTGCTCCACATCACTCTTAGTTCTAAACTTATCCCTACCTTCGTTGAGTTTTCCAACTCTCTCTTGTTCAAAATTGTAGCTAGTCGTGCCGTCGTCTGATGACCCATGGGACTTTTGCTCTCTCGAAGGAGACTTCGACCTTGAGATCTTTGTCATCGCGTTGGAGTAGTTAGGACCAGTATAGGTTAGCTAGCAGTGCTTGCTAAGCATTCTTTTGGGTTGCAAGTGTGTTACCCTCCTGTAGACGTTGTGGTTTGTATCTTGTATCATGGCTTAGCATGGCCTATATGCTATGTTTCAGAAGCCATATAACACCTAAACCCCCTTAATATAATGCAGCCACTCTAGGCTTCGTATTGCTCTTGTTTCTTTCTCGTTGTTGTTTTGGAGTTATTCTGTGTGTGCTTTAGAGGGCTAGTAAACCCTCATATATTTCCCTTTAGTCTTGAGCCTTGGCGTTTCTTCATATGCTGCCTAGAAGAGCCGCTGCCCCAACCCGTGGTGCCTTTCCAACAAACCGTAATCGTGGTCGTGGCCATGGACGTGATCGTGGTCGTGGACAAGATCTACCTTCCCTGCCACCAGCAAACCCAACAATGGCGCAAGTCATGTTCTAGTAGACGCAGATTCTCCGTTGCTATAACGGTCGGCCAGACCAGAGCAAAGAAGTCGTAACTCCAAGTTGGCAAACTTCCTCAGACAAGAGCCCTCGCCCATTGCGACCAATGAACCACTAGAAGTGAAGACTAGCTCAGAGAAACAGAGAAGAAGCTTGCCTCACTCGACGCCTAGAAGAAGACAAGGTGGACTTTGCCACCCATCAGCTTGAAGGAGCCACCATTGCATGGTGGGAGAACTACCTCACGCCCGAGGTGGTGAAAGTCTAGTAGCAGAAGAGGAAGGGTAGAAGAAGCAAAAGCAGCATCTGAGGCTGAGGATTAGCAAGACCCCTCCGCTGCAGAGCTAATTGCTGAAGTATAGCTAGTTGAGATGGAACCGACATGGTAGTCAATCCCCTGGACTGAATTCAAGACTGCTTTCAAAACCAACTTTGTGCCCGCCAGATGATGATATTGAAGAAGAATGAGTTTAGAGCTCTCAAGCAGGGTCACATGTTAGTCAATGAGTACTTGACAAAGTTCAACCAGCTTGCCCGCTACGCTCCCAATGACGTAGCTGATGAAGAGGAGAAGATCGACCGCTTTGTGGAAGGATTGCGTGAAGACATGAGAGTCCAGCTTATCCTCCACAACTTCCCTAGCTTCCACCATCGAGTCAACAAGGCCCTAGTACTCGAAAATGAGAAAAAGACTACAGAGGTCAGCCACAAGCGAAAGATGGCATTTCAGAGTCCCCAAGGTAGCTTTCAGCAGAAGTCAGCATTTCTTGGCTGCTCGTCTTTCCGACCACCACCAGCCTCGCCTTAGAGAACCTCCACTCCAGCCTCGCGTCCCAATGGGAATGGTTTCCGCACTCTTCGCCCCACCGAGCCACCGGCAGCAGTTAATCCAGCAGCTCACCTTCGCTGCTTCAATTGCGGGGAGAAAGGACAATTTGCCAACAAGTGCCCTCAATGCCAGAACACCACCACGAAGTTCAACTCGGGAGCCACCCCAAATCAAGGCCAAGCGTCAAATCAAAGCAAGAGTCTTCAGACTTCATAAGCCTCGAGGTCTACCTCGACACCGAACCATGGTTGTGTGAACCATGTCACAGCCGAGAAGGCCCGGGAAGCCCCGGGAGTGCTAATGGGTATGTTCTCTATTAATTCAGTACCCACATGAGTTTTGTTTGATTCTTAAGCTTCGCACTCTTTTGTTTCGTGAACGTTTGTTGAAAGGCATAAGTTGCCGATCTATAAGCTAAAGAAACCCGTGGTGCTTAGTTCACTCGGGGGATCCTTATATGGTATCTCAGTAAGTTCCAGAGTAGAGATTGCTATGGAAAATTCCGGATTCCTAGCAAACCTTCTAGTGCTAGAATCCCAAACTCGACATCATCCTAGGGATGGATTGGTTGGCCGAGTATCAAGGAATGATAGATTGTGCCAACAGACTAGTCAGACTCACCAAAGACCCAGAGGCTACGATAAGGGTTAGTGTGGATCATTCCTCTCCCTTGGATCGAGCAATCCACCACCTTGAAGAGTTGTCCCTAGAGACAACGACTGCAGTCGAAGCTTACCCGAAGTCTTCCCAGAAGAATTGCCGGGTATGCCACCAGATAGAGATGTTGAATTTGTGATCAACTTGAAACCAAGGACAACACCGATTGCCAAGAGACCATACTAGATGGTCAGCCGATGAACACAAAGAGCTTTAGACCCAGATTGAAGACTTGCAAGAAAAGGATTTATCCGACCTAGTACCTCTCTGGGTTTGCCGATGCTTTTGTAAGGAAGAAAGATGACACCGCCAGATTGTGTGTAGATTACCGAGCACTCAATGATGTGACGATCAAGAACAAGTACCCCTTGCCCCGCATCGATGACTTGTTCGACCAGTTGTCGGGAGCAGCAGTTTTCTCCAAAATAGACCTGAGGTCAGGAACCATCAGCTCAAGATCAGAGGTGAGGATATTCCTAAAATAGGTTTTACCACTCGGTATGGCATGTTTGAGTTCATGGTTATGTCGTTTGGCTTGACCAATGCGCCAGCCTACTTCATGAACCTCATGAACAAAGTATTTATGGAATACTTGGACAAGTTTGTAGTTGTATTTATAGACGACATCTTGATCTACTCAAAGACCAAGGAAGAGCATGCTGGACATCTGCATTTGGTCCTAGAAAAGCTTAAAGAGCATCAGCTTTATGCCAAGTACAACAAGTGTGAATTTTGGCTTCAAGAGATTAGTTTCCTTGGGCACTTTGTATTCATCAAGGAGTAGCAATGATCCATCCAAAGTATAAGTTGTATTGGAATGGAAGAAGCCTACCGCTATTGAAGTGCATAGTTTTCTCGGTTTGGCGGATACTACAGACGCTTCATTGAAGGATTCTCTAAGCTCTCCAAACCGATGACCCATCTCGCTTAAGAAGGAAAATAAGTATGAATGGACAAAAGCACGTGAAAAGAGTTTCCAAAATTGAAGAAGAGGTTAACCTCTTCACCATTGTTGACCTTACTAGACATACACATGGACTTTGAAGTCCATTGCGATGCTTTTGCGCCAAGGTCTTAGCAGCATACTCATGCAAGGAGGAAAAGCTGTAGCATATGCATCCAGACAACTCCGTCCTCACGAGGACAACTACCCAACTCATGACCTAGAGTTAGCATTAGTAGTGCATGCCCTAAAGATTTGGAGGTATTACTTGATTGGAAATCATTGTGATATCTACACGCACTACAAGAGTCTCAAGTATATTTTCACCCAATCGGACCTCAACCTTCGATAGAGAAGATGGTTAGAGTTGATTAAGGATTACAATTTGGATGTCCATTATCATCCCAGTAAGGCTAATGTAGTCGCAGATGCATTGAGCCGTAAGTCCTACTACAAGAATGTCATGATTCGACAATACTAACCTTAGCTCTCACGTGGAGTTCAAGCACTCAACCTTGAGTTAGTAGAACAAGGCACCCTAGCTGCTGTGGAAGTGCATCCAACTCGAAGAGCATATCAAGACCACTCAAGAAAGACACCACGAGTTTAGAGATTCAAGCATCTCATGGCTAAAGGAAAGCCCTAAGATGATCAAGATCGCAAGGAGTTCTATGGTTCGAGAAACGCCTCTTTGTTCCCCATGAGAAGGAACTCAAGAAATTGATATCAAGGAAGCGCACAGCTCAACCTATACCATGCATGAAGGCAGCACCAAAATGTATCAAGACTTGGAGCCCCCGCCAAGCCCTGCCGTGGTAGCCAATCCTCTGCCATGCAATCGTGGCAGCCAATCCTCTACCGTACCCCTGTCATGGCACTCAATCCTCTGCCACGGTAGGATTTGGGCAGCCAATCCTATGCTACACTCTGTCGTGGCACCCAATCCTCTATCGCGGTAGGATTTGGGTCAAGCTAATTCTCGCCGCGTGCCCTCGCGTGGTAGCCAATCCTCTGCCGCACCCTTATCATGGCAGCCAATCCTCTGTCGTGCCCCTACTGTGGTACTCAATCCTCTGCCTCGGTAGGGTTTGGTAGGGTGAAGGCTTACCACGGCGAGGCTTGGCGGTGCGACAGAGGATTGGTTGCCCAAATCCTACCACTGAGAGGACTAGGTGACACTGCAGGGCATAGCATAGGATTGCCCGCCCAAATCCTACCATGGCAGAGATTGGGTGCCACGACAGAGGCGCAAGAGGATTGGCATTGCAGCGGGTGCCCGATCTTTCAATGAGATTGATAAGTATCGATTTTGGTGGAGGTGACTCTCGTGATCCGACTACAACCGCACTGACGGCGCTTGTGCCTTAGCAATCGTTGAACCAACTCTCGGATGTTGTTGACCTTCTTTGGAAGCACGATCAACTGAACACGAGGTTCAATTCTGCGAGCAATTGAAGAACTAGCAAGAATAAGATATAGTCAATCTGATATTGCGAATAAGATTGTAGTGTAGATGGTATTGAAAAATAAAGGTGGGATCCCGAAGGCTGTCTTGACAGGTGGTCGTCCGATACAATTGAAGAACAGAAGTTTGCACAATGGCTAAACCTAAACTCAACGAAATCTGAGTTCTAGCAAAGGGAGACGGTGGCTCCTATATGGGAAGATGACTAGGGGTGGCGGCCAGGGAAGTGGACGCACGCCCCTAGGGTTATAAGGCCCATGGGCCGAAGTGGAGGTGGTGTAGCACCCTTTTGACTTGGGCTTAGAAATAGACGCGAACTTTTTTGATGATTGTGGCTGGCTCGGATGGAATTTGAAGATAAGGTTGGATCTGTTGGAAAGTATACTTGATAAGCTTTCCATGAAGTCCAAGAACGTCCCAAACGGAGTCCATATGAAGAAGCTATGGCCATTTAAACTTAGTACTGTCGCAGTAGTACGAATTCGAATCCAGAACAAGCCCAACTCGAACTCTTGCTTGACTCGGACCAAAAGTGACGTGGTGACCTTCGTTATGACTTCCACGCATGTCCATGACTCCGCATGCCTCTCCTTGGTCCTTTCCCATGTTCCTAAGCACAATTAGATCACTTGCATTAGGTAGCGATCTATTCTCAATAATATATAAACCTAGGAACGAATTCACCAGGTAATTAAATTCATGAACTTGAGCTCGAGTAAGTGATCCTTGTAACACTGGTTGTGGATGAGTTGTGTGTGTAGGCACGGTTGTATCCATGGTAGGGATGACCTCATCATCCTCCCCTTCTTACATTTGAGTCGTCCTCGAGTCAAGCTCATCCTCTTCTCCCAAGTATGGCTTCAAATCTGCAATGTTAAATGTGGGACTAACCCCAAAATCTGCAGGCAGTTCAAGCGTGTATGCATTATCATTAATCTTTCCTAACACTTTAAAAAGACCATCAGCTCTAGGCATCAATTTTGACTTTCTCAATTCAGGGAACCTATCTTTTCGCAGGTGCAACCAAATAAGATCTCCTGGTTCAAAAGTTAGATGTTTTCTCCCCAGACTACTAGCAATTTTATATTTAGCATTCATGCGCTCTATATTCTCCTTAGTTGTCTCATGCATTTTTAAAATCAATTCAACACGTTGTTTAGTATCAAAGATTAATTTCTCCGAAGATGGAATAAGCAATAAATCAATAGGAGCACGAGGCACAAAACCATAAACAACCTCAAAAGGGCACATCTTTGTAGTAGAATGCAATAAAAGATTATAAGCAAACTCAATATGAGGCAAGCATTCATCTTTGTAGTAGAATGCAATGAACGATTATAAGCAAACTCAATATAAGGCATGCATTCTTACCACATTTTTAAATTCTTTTTTAACACAGCCCTCAGCATTGTAGATAAAGTTCTATTCACAACTTCAGTTTGTCCATCAATTTGGGGATGACAAGTAGTAGAAAATAATAGATTAGTCCCCAATTTAGCCCATAAAGTTCTCCAAAAGTGGCTAAGTAATTTACCATCACGATCTGAAACTATAGTATTAGGCACACCATGCAAACGAACAACTTCACGAAAGAATAAATCAGCAATATTGGTAGTATCATTGCTCTTATGACATGGCATAAAGTGGGCCATCTTAGAAAATCTATCAACAAACACGAATATACTATCCCTCCTTCTTTGTTCTTGGCAATCCTAAAACAAAGTCCATCGAAATACCTTCCCATGGAACGCAATGGGGACAGTAAAGGCATGTATAAACCATGAGGATTAAGTCGTGACTTAGCTCATTGACATGTAGTGCAGCGAGCAACGAAGTGCCGACGTCGTCCGCCTCATCTTTGGCCAAAAGAAATGATCAACAAGTATATCCTTCGTTTTTTTTGCCAAGGTGTCCCATCACCTACCTCCATGCGCCTCTGTAACAACAACAAATGAACGGAGCTAGCCGAATGCATAGCTTGTTAGCTCTAAACACAAACCCATCATTAATGACAAATTTCTTCCACATTTTCCTTCTTTACAATTCAACAATATATCCGTAAAATCAGCATCATGCACATATTGCTCTTTAATAGTCTCTAATCCAAAAATTTTGAAGTCAAGTTGTGAAACCATGGTATATCTCCTAGACACAAGATCAGCAATAACATTCTCCTTTCCCTTCTTGTGTTTTATGTCATAAGGAAAAGACTCAATAAATTCAACCTACTTTGCATGTCTAATTTACTCATAGCGGAGTTGAGTTTATAGCCAACCTAATTGTTCTAGACACCTGCACCTTAGATGTCATTCTTGGCATGGATTGGTTAACAAAGCACAAAGTGTGCTAGATTGTGGTAGAAGAGTCGAATAATCGAAGATACCAAGGGAAACAAGGTAGAGTTTCTAGCTACCTCCGGCGTGATGGACATCTCGCTAGTTAATAGCCCCAAGACCGTTGTTTTAAGATGTGCCTATTGTCGTGAATATCTAGATGTAATTTCGAATAATTACCAAGAATACCACTAGACCGTGACATCAAGTTTGTCATAGATTTAGTGCCAGGAACAGCACCGATTTCGAAGAGACCCTATCGGATGCCAGCCGATGAGTTAGTAGAAATAAAAAAGCAGATAGAAGAACTTCTGGAGAAAGGTTTCGTGAGACCTAGTTCATCACCATGGGGAGCACCAGTTTAGTTTGTCAGAAAGAAAGATGGAAGTATGAGAATGTGCATTGATTATCGATCTCTCAACGAAGTCACCATCAAGAACAGGTATCCATTACCTCGGATCGATGATTTGTTTGATCAAATGAAAGGAGCCGAGTGTTCTCAAAGATCAATCATGCGATCATGTTACCATGAGTTGAAGATTTGTCCTAAGAATATACCAAAAACCGCTTTCTCAATGCGGTACAGACATTATGAGTTCTTAGTCATGTCCTTTGGTCTGACTAATGCCCCTGCCTATTTCATGAACATGATGAATAAAGTATTCATGGAATATTTGGATAAGTTTATAGTTGTGTTCATTGATGATATTTTGGTTTACTCCAAGTCAAAAGAAGAACATGCCGAACACCTGAGGTTCATCCTAGAAAAACTCAAGGAGCATCAGTTGTATGCTAAGTTTAGTAAGTGTGATTTCTGGAAAAAGGAAGTTGATTTCCTTGGTCATGTGATGATAGCCGAGGGAGTAGCAGTTGACCCTGGTAAAGTTAAGGCAGTACTACATTGGGAGTAGCCCAAGGCTGTTACTCAGACTCGCAGATTCTTGTGAATGGCAGGATATTATCGTCGTTTCATTGAAGGATTCTCAATGATTACTAAGCCTCTTACGCAGTTGTTAAAGAAGGAGAAAAAAGTTCACTTGGACCCTAGCTTGTGAAGAAAGTTTTCAAGAATTGAAGAAGCGTTTGACTTCAGCACCAGTGCTAATTCTGCCAGATATTCGCAGGGATTTTGATATATATTGTGATGCTTCAAGTCAAGGATTAGGATGTGTCCTAATGCGAGAAGGAAGAGCTGTTGCTTATGCGTCTAGGCAATTAAGGTCTGATGAGGAGAATTATCCTATCCATGATCTGGAACTAGCTGTCGTAGTACATGCTTTAAAGATTTGACATCATTACCACATCGGTAATCGATGTGAAGTATATATAGATCATAAGAGCCTGAAGTATATTTTCACTCAGTCTGATTTAACATGACACAGAGAAGATGGTTAGAGTTGATAAAGGATTATAATCTTAGAATCCACTACCATCCCAGTAAGGCAAACATCGTTGTAGATGCTTTAAGCTGTAAGAGCTACAACAATACTTTGGAAGTAAAAGAGGTTTGTTCTAACTTCAAGAGGAATTTCGAAACTGAAGCTAGAAGTTGTATCGGAAGGATTTGTGGCCAATCTAGAACTGCAGTCTACTTTGGAGAAGCAAATTCGTGAATCTCAACCAAAAGATCACGAGTTTTCGGACATCAAGAAGAAGATGGCGAATGAAAGTTCAAAGACTTCACCAAAGATGATCAAGGTATTATATGGATCAATGGACGTATTTGTGTACCAGATGTTGATGGTTTGAGACAGCTAATTTTGAAGGAAGCCCATGACTCAAAGTATTTGATTCACCCGGGTAGTAGTAAGATGTACCAGGATGTTAAGAACAAATTTTGGTTGCCAAATTTAAAGCGAGAAGTCGCAAAGTTCATTGCCTTGTATGATGTATGTCAAAAAGTAAAAGCTAAACATCAGAGGCCAGCAAGTCTATTGCAACCTCTGAAGATTCCAGAGTGGAAATGGAAAGAGATCGGAATGGATTTCATTACCGGTTTACCCAAGACTCAATCGGGTTACGATTCGATTTGGGTGATGGTTGATTGTTTGACTAAAGTTGCTCATTTCTTGCCAGTCAAAACCACCTACTCAGGAGATCGCCTTGCAGAGTTATACATGTCAAGGGTTGTCATGCGCATGGTGTGCCTAAAAAGATAGTGTTAGATCGAGGATCTCAGTTCAATTCTCGTTTTTGGCAGAGATTGCATGAAGCCTTAGGGACTCATCTGAATTTCAGTACTACTTATTATCCTCAGACCGATGGACAGACTAAAAGAGTTAATCAAATATTGGAAGATATGTTGAGAGCCTATGCTCTAGCTAATACTACTAGTTGGGATAAGAGTTTGTCGTATGCCGAATTCTCGTACAACAACAGTTATCAAGCCAGTCTGCAAATGTCACCATTTGAAGCTTTGTATGGTCATGCCTACAGAACCCTGTTGAATTGGTCAGAAACAGCTGAACATTTGGTTTTTGGGCCAAATATTATTCAAGAAGCAGAAGAACAAGTGTCTATGATCAGAGAGAGATTAAAGATAGCTTAGTCAAGGCAGAAGAGTTATCCTGATAACCGTCGTCGTGATCTCAGCTTTGAACTAGAAGATTTTGTTTACCTTCGAGTTACCCCACTCAGAGGTCTAAAAAGGTTTCATGCCAAAGGGAAGCTTGCCCCTTAGTATGTTGGTCCATTCAAGATTTTGGATCGTCGTGGAGAAGTAGCGTATCTGTTGGAGCTACCGCAGTCGTTAGCAGGAGTGCATGATGTCATTCATGTCTCTCAGTTGAAGAAGTGTCTTCGTGTGCCAGAAGAGCAAGCCCCGTTAGAATCAGTTGAGTTGAAAGAAGACCTCACTGACAAGGATCAGTCAGTCAAGATTTTAGATGTCGTAGAGCGTCATACCAAAAGCAAGACGTTCAGTGGAGCAACCACTCAAAAGGAGAAGCAACGTGGGACCGTGAAGAGGAGTTGAAATATGAGTTTCCTAGCCTTTTCTCTAGCTAGCCTGAATCTCGGGGTCGAGATTCCTTCAAGGGGGGAGGTTTGTAACATCCCAATTTTCTGAGCTTCAAAATCTTTTGAATGGTTAGTAGCTAAAATTTCACCATTTGGTTTTATTTGAATTTAATTCAAACGCTTAAACACCGACTTTAGATATGAAAACAATTTAATATGATTAATGTCAACATGAACTATTGTCAAAAAAAATTTATTTGGATTCTATGTGCTTGGATATATTTTCTAGATTGTTCTAGAATTTTTTCAAGTTCATTTGGTATTTTCTATTGCCATTTGGATTTTTCTCGCTATTTTCTAAAATAGAAAAGGTATTAAAATCTCGAAATAGTAATCGGATGAATTCCTTTAGCCCAATGCTCCTTCAGCATCGCGGGTCTGTAGCAGCCCATTTCATACGCTGCAATTCAACTTGGCCTTTGCCTTTTTTCGACATTGCTCGCGCGGCCTCCTTCTTCCTCTGCCGGTGGGCCCGGCGTCTTTCGCCCTCATCTTCGTCTCCTTCGCTAGAACTTGGTCCGACACCGCCATGGATTTCTTTCAGAGCTCCATCCGACAACGGCACGAACGACCCACAAATCCCGTGCCGATCTCGTCTTTTAAACCCTAGATCTCTCCGCAACTGAATTGGACTCCTATCTTCTCCGAATCCCAACCGAATCAGCGTACCTCTTCTCAGCTTCAAACTCTCTGCTACCTTTACGCCACCTCACCCCACCGCACCCTATAAAAGCCACCCTAAGGAACGCCTGGGTCCTCTGCAACCTAAAGCCCCAACCCTCTTCACCTCTAGAGCTCCAGCACCGCCCCAATTCGAGAATTAGGGTTTCCATAACCAAAGCTTCTTTTTCCAAATTCTTCGTCGCCGGTAATGCCTTGCCCCCGTGGAATGCACCATCGTGCACCCTTCCTTGACCCCAGAGTAACTTTGGTTTCATTACCGACAACCGCCGTACTTTGTCCTCCACCCCGTCGCCAATCCCGGCCATCACCATCGAGCTCCAGAGCCAAAATATATACCAGTGTGAGCACAATATCATTATCTACCCAATGCGCGCACTCGTCATCGCTGCTGTAACATCCCAAATCTGGGTGTGTGTTTCAAATGTAAGAAAATAAGTAGAAATTAAAACTTTTCTTGCATCTTGAAGCTTTTGTACTTTCCTGTAATTCTTGTAAAGGAATTGTGGAATTCAAAAACCAAAATCTCCAATTGACTAAAGTCATGACCATATTAAACTTTTTAAGAAAAGTTTGTGGTCAACCCCTAGAAATATTTTCCCTTGGTTCTAAGTCTGTTGTGTGACCCCTCTGAAAAGTTTCATAATTTTTAGAAATTATTTGATAATTTTTGGAGGCAAGTCAAATCAGTTTAACACTTGGTCAAACCCTAGAGCAAACCTTGAGGAATTTCTTGAGATAAATGCATTGCATGAAAATCTCTAGAAATTTTATGTAAGGTTAATCCTGGAATGAGGAACCTCCATTCAAAATTTTAGAATTTTTGGAGTTAGTTTGCTACCTCTAAAAATTCTCCCAAACTCAGCTTTCAAATTCAAACCCTAACATGGTTTCACTGTTCCTCGGGGGCGGACCAAACTCGGGCTCGAGCCATTGGACTTGGTCGGACCACCTAGCTGTATCGGCGCGGTCAATTCGGCGTGAGCGCTGTGAACCCTTGGATCTCCATTGGGCGGTCCATGTTGGAGCGGAGCCGCGATCGTCCGCGAGCGCGTGAGCCGTCGGATCGTAATCGGACCATCACTATCGCGCCGCATCTGTTCATCCCATTCCTCTCGCCCTCTCGCGTGCACACCAGCGCCATGGCAGGGTGTGGGTGGAGCTCTGCAGCGCTCTGTCCGCTCCACTCCGTCCTTCAACGGCTCTTCGCATTTATTGCTTGTCAGCTCCCGCCCTCAAAGTCCTCTTCTCACCTGCTCCCGTCGCTCAGAGCGACCGTGAGCCACGATGGACCGAAGCTCGCTCTTGAGGATGCACCCACTTCCTCCTTCGCTCTCTTGCTATAAGAAGCCCCCAAGCCCTTTCTCTGCTTCCCTTTAACACCCCTCTTGCTTAACCTAGCTTCCTCTGTGCTTGGTTGAGCTCCATTCTCCAGAAGCCCCTCGGCCGCCATTGTTGAGCTTTGAGCTCCTCGGTGAAACCCATACTCCAGTGGCTCCCTTACTCAATCCTCTGCTCCAGCTCTTTCCTCTAACCTCCTGGAGTAAATCCCCTAACTCAATTTAGGTTTGCTTTCACAGGAGCGACTTAATTTTGAAGTTTGGATCTTGCGACCGAAATCGCCCCCTTTCCTCCTCGGCCCAGAAGGGCTTCTTTCTCCAATTGCTTGCTCTGGGACCATCCTTGAGCTATGTTGAGCTATCCCGATGACACGGTCTCTCTCTCTCTCTTTGCTCAGGTTGTCTTTCCCACATTGTCGTCTTCGTCGCCGTCGCGGTGCTTCGTCACCGGCGCAGCTCAGACCTCCTCGGTGCCTCTCAGCGCTAAGGTAACCATCCTAGTAGTCCTTAGATATTGTGGCACTGCTTCTCAGAACCGCTGCGGAGCTTTTTTGCATTTTCGCTTTCGGCCGTGTGTTGCCGCGCCGCCCCTCTCCGGCTAGCCGCCATTCTGGGCCGTCGCTGCTGGTGTGAGTGGTACTAGCATGTGTGCATCGCTATTGCACCCGTAGCTAACCTTGGTTTGCGCCGCCGTGCCCTAGGTCACCGGCGGTGAGCTATGAAGCGCGTTCGGGTTTTGTCGGACACGCCGGCACGCTGTAGCGGCGTTGTTGAGGGCCGTCCATCCCTTGATCTGTGGTTGAGATGTCGCGTGGGCTGTGCGCTCGCACTGTGTCACGTTAGTTGTGAACCATCCATCTCGCGATCTACGGTCCACATCCGCGTGAGCATTCGCGCGCGCGCATTCAAACGCGGCCGCGTGCGATTCATTATGGGCCGTTGGATGCAACATCGACGGTCCACGTTCGCGTGGTTTCGCGCGGGCGCGCTTGCATGAGTCCAGCGCATAGGGCCGTGCGATGCAAGATCGATGGTCCACAAATTTCCACGTCGCGTTAGTTTTCGAAATTTCCCGAGAGTATTATTTGTGAACTAGAAAAGGTAATAAACTTCAAAATTGCATAACTAATTCATTTTAGCTCCATTTTAGTTGATTCAAATTTTGTTAGCTCTGGTTTGAACTAAGCTTTAATCTAAAAATGGTTGGAAGCTTGGTTCAGCTCCAGAAAATGCTTTGGTAAAATTGTTTAGAAATAGGCTTTAATTGTTGCTCTAAAAATTACATTTAACTTGAAAATTGCATAAGTAATTCTCTATAGATCCTTTTTGAGTGAAACTAATTTTGTTGGGTTCCTCTGTTAGTGTGCTTAATTGTATAATAGGTTTTAGGCATGCCACTATTTCTAAAGCTCTTGTGGTTGCATTTTGTTTTGTGCTCTTTTCATGTCTTTGAAAAATCATAGAAAATGCATCCTAGCTCCAAATGAGGTGAATCAAATTCTGTTGTTCATCTCGTGAGGTGCTGTAATTACCATAAAAATCTCAGCTGCAACACGTCTTTGGAAAATTGTGCTAAAGAATTAAATTCGGATGAACAGTACCCGATTGCAATTTTTCAGCATTTTCCAGCCAGCTGATTTTGTTTTGGCCATAACGTTTGCATTGAGAATCCAAATCAATTGGTTCTTATTGATAAATTCTTTAAAAATCATGCTCTTGCTGCTGTAAAAATTTCAGAGCAATTGGTGAAAGTTGGTTGTTGAGTCTTTTCGGTATTCTTCGTTCTTATCGGTTCTTTTCGTTCTTTTCGTCAGGTGCCGACGAGCGCGTTGATCTTGAGAGTGATCCTCAGCAGCATAGTGAGCAACTTCAGCAAGGCAAGCAGTTTGATCATATCCAATCCTATTACTTTTAAAGTCTAATACTTTGTTTGCAAATGATATGTATGCATGCTCTATTTTGTTGTTAAACTATCAATCGATTAGTGATCCTATAGATGTATATTCTGTAGGTAAATGTTCAATCTCTACTACTAAGCCTAGGAATATCTTGCTGTGATTTAGAGTTTGTTGGATGAGCTCTTATCACTTAGTAGTTTACGTGTTGATATTGCTTAGAAATGCTTAGCAAACGGTAGAATTGGGCGGTTATCGACTTAGTCGATAACTTTGATCACACAAAATTATTATTACCATTATGCTCAGCACTTTGTGCTTTGTTACTTTGTAAAGTCAAAAACTGAAAATGAAAATGAAATGTTTGGGACTTGGGCACAATAGTTGATGGTGTGATCTTATGGTGTGGTGGAATGGTGCCCGGATCAACAAGGACTGAGTTACTTGCGTCACTAAGCTGCGATTATTGCGTGCTAACCACATGAAAGGCATATGGAACCTCTCTTAACTTAGTACTTTGGCGTGTGTTAGCTCCGAGTCGCAGGAGGTTGTGTGGGTGCGTTGTGTTGAAAAAGAAACTTGTGGTTACGTGTTGGGTGAGCGGGAGTGGAATCCGGTTAGGTTCTCCACACCGAAGGGCATTGTAGTTGTCTAGGAGTTTTACCCTACAGTGGTAGTTGACTTTCGGCTTTACAATGACTCTGTCTCAACATATAGGTTACCATCCATACGGGCGACTTGTAGTTAATGCACAATATTGGAAATGTCTCGTAGGACTTAGCCGTGTCGGCATACCAAAGGAAGTGTGCTTGATCTAGTGGCAAAAAGGCAGTCTGATGTGTGGGTACATTGGTACACCCCTGCAGGGTTCAAACTATTCGAATAGCCTCGTCCTAGGTTATGGACATGCTTGGTAAGTTCGTGCAAGAACTAGACTATAACATTTAATTAAAACTTGATGTGGGTGGTATGAATGGGTAATTCATGCCATTGTTGTGGTGGCTATTGGGTTAGTCACTTCCAGGATGTCTTGTCATTATTGTTACTTGTTTCATCACTATTTTTGTCAAATAAAACAGATTGTAAAACTGTTTTAAATCTATTACATTATTGCAAATGAAAACTTGCTTTTATGCTGAAAATGAGTCTAAAGCCTCCTCCACTTAGATAAGCTTGCATGTAGCTATGTATAGGTCTGTTACACTACACGTAAGTCTTGCGAGTACATTTTTGTACTCATTTGCTTTGCTTAACTAATTGTTGCAGAGGAGGAAGCTGATCCCCAAGGGATGCATTTCTGTGAGTTGTGCTGCGGGTTTGACGACTAGGTTAGCGGCCCGGTTGGTTGCCTTGTGGGTTAAAGGCACACTAATTGGCTCTTGTTTATCACCATCTTATGGCTTTTGCTTCTGCTGTTTATTTAACTCTCTTTAGCTGTTATTTGGCTGGTCGGCCCCTTTTGTAATAACTCTATTATGTATGTCTTTTGAATTGTTTAGTTGTGCTTTGGTTCTATGTGAATGAATGAAATTGATGCATGATTTTGTAAAAGGGTGTATGTACAAGACTTCTAGGATGTACATATTTTCCCTGAGGCACAAGTTATTTTGTTTGTGATGCTAGGGTCAATTGGATGACTAAGCATTACAAGCCAAATCTCCGGGTCCTCACACCGCCACCGTGTTCCGGTTCTTTGTTGTCGATCAGCGTCCAAACCTTTCGCCCGAGAAAGATGACATCACCTGATGACGAGGCGGTACACGTGTGTTGCCGAGTCAGCGTCCATCTCAACCCTGTGCTCACATGGTGTCCCTGTCAACGCCTGCGTGGCACAATTGTATCCTAACCCCAGATCCAAAGGTCCATGGACCCAGTCAATGTGCACCGAGCCACTAACTTTTGGGTTCCACATGTTAGATTTCTTTTTAATTCTTTTAATTCCATAAATTCTTTCACTGACATCATCGTTGCGCAATAATCTGATTTTTCCTTTGAGAAATAATTCAGAAATTCAGAATAAATCCAAATTAGGGTTTTTCTTTAGATTCAAACTTCCAAAGTCCATATCTTTTGCATCCGAACTCCGATTGCGCCCATTCAAATTTCTAAATTCATATAAATTCAAGATCTATTTATATAAGATGTTTATTTAATTTTTAGAGTTTGCCTTGCCTCTATTATTTATTTGTTTTATTTGTTTGCTTCGTTTGCATGTAGACGTCGATACTTCAGGAAACTTTGAAGAAGAAGGAGTGCCTCAAGAGAAAGATCAGTACTTAGACCTATTTCAAGGCAAGTTATACCTTTGATCATATTGAACCCAGTTTTCAAAAGTTATGTTGATTTAAATTACAGCATTTACTTTAAGTATTTATTTAAAGGGAAAATTGGGTGAGTGACATTGCGTTCGGGCGTATTTAGAGGATTAACATCGCCTTCGTCACACAATGGAAAACAACACCACGAAGAGCTAAAATTCTACTGAATAACACTGCCGTCACGTTACCATCATGTTTGCTGTCGTTTGGCTAGCGAAAAGACTAATTTGCCCTTCCATTCGGCTGCAAGGTGAATTGGATCTGCCCTGATCCCATATAATGGAAGCCAACCCTAGTTTCTCCCCATTTGGCTCCATTTTTTTGCCTGCTGCTCTCTCTCCTTGCCTTCGGGTCATTTTTCATCGATGAGATCCTAATCGGTCTCTTGGACTCCGGTTCGTTCTCTCTTTTCGGTTTCCTATGCCCTCAGTTTCTTTCCTTTGCCTTCGGTTGAGATCATAATCCGTGGAAATGAGCCAAGGAAGGGACACATCTTGCTCCACTCCATCTGTGAAGTGCCCAAATTGCAATTTGGTGGTGAGGCGCAGGATGTCTAACTCTCGGAAAAATCCCGACCGTGGGTACTACAAATGCCCTATGTATTTAGTAAGTATTTGGATTCATGATTCCATTTGGTTTTGGGTTTTTTGTATGTGAAGAAATTTGAAGTTTGTAGTTGATCTAGTATTCACCCAATTTTCGAAGGAAACTGGGATTGGTTGTGCGTTCTAGCGATGGGTAGAAGAGGTACAGTCGGTCCAAGGGGCTACCGACCATGCACACCCTGATGAAAGAAGTGGAATGGTGGATGTTGGAAAGCTAATATATAGGGTTCAGATAATGGAGGCCAATGTTGTTGGAAGGTTGGAATACAAGATTAATTTGATGATTGTTGTAATTTTGTTTCTTCTTGTTATTGTGATTTTGAAACTGTGATGTAATTGTCATGTTGAAATGAATGAGAATGTGTTTGTGATTTTGCATTGAATGAGATTGTGGTGTTTCAGTTGGTCTCAAATTACAGTAAGAAGCATGAACTCAAAATGACATGTTCCATGATAGATCATATAACAGGTTTCAGTAGAATGATAACAGATTGCAGTAAGAATCATCATCTCAAAATGACATGTCTCGTAACAAATAGGGATCCCTAATAGATAATATGTCTCATAACAGATGTTTCAGTACAAGGATAACCACAGCCACAATGCAAAGCATGTTCACAAGAGTTGGTTGAGTATAAAACAATAGATTGCAGTAAGAACCCTCCTCTCAAAATGACTTGTTTCAGTACAAGGCATGTTCATAACAGTAGATTATAGAGGATCCTCAGAACATAGCATCATCAAATCTTGTCTGAGGTCTGTTTTGCCCCCTACCTTTGTTGGTGATGTTCTCTTGGTTTGTGAGGAGGTCGTTGAAGCCGAGTGCCCAGGACCTCTTCATGGCCCTAACGGTGGGAGGTTGGCTTTCTTCCGGGATTAGCGATGCTTAGTGACCTCTTCATGGTCTGTTTTCCCTTGGTTGCCCTGCATGCATGAAAGAGAGCAAAAATGACTGAAGTGCCCAGGGACCTCCATGGATGCAATATATCATAGGGAAATGACTGAAGTAGGTCAAAGAGAGAAAATGACCTTTTTCTAGTTGTTCTGCAGCTGGTAATGCTAGTGCACCTTGACCTTCTTGTATAGTTTTTCCTTGGTTGCCTCGCATGCATGATGGAAAAACCGAACTATATCAAAGGAAGAAAATGAAATATATCACAAGGAAATGATCAAGTGAATAAAGAGAGGGAAAAATGACCTTTTGTAGTTGTTCTGTAGCTAGCAATGCTAGTGGAACTTGACCCTCTTGTATAGTCCTCTTCTTGCATATTCTTTTCTGCAAACACTTCATGTAAGTAGCAGTCCAAACAATTTAGGTAATGTAACAAGTAGGAAACCTTTTGTTAGTTGGTGCTTGAGCTGGAGCTTCTTCCCCTACTATTGGTACACTGTTTTTGCACCCTTTCTGGCGATGTCCAAGTTCACCACACCACTTGCATCGCTGTCTTGTTCTAAAGGGTTGCTCTAGACGGTCCTTGTACCTCTGTGTTTTTGGCCTACCAGCTGGCCTCTTCAAGTTTGGTGGGTAAAGCTTGAAACCAGGGTCAATACTTTCCCATTGCGACTTGTCAGGAATTGGCCTAAATACACCAGCATAGGTAGCCTTGAACTTATCAACTCTGAAGTAATCATCGACAAAGTCTTCGAGTTTGCCCCTTGTGTGGCATATGAATGCTACTGCATGATTGCAAAGTTTACCATTGATTTGCCATTGATTGCAGGAGCACATCCTCTCATCCAACTCCACTACATATCTTGTGTCATTTGTAGCAGTTTCAAGAGTGGAAACCTCAGCACCACTAGGGCCACATCTAGTGATTCTATATCCCTTCAAGCCCCTACTATTGGCATTCAACTCTTTCACAATGTGTGGCAGTATCTTCCCTTCTAACTTACATGCAACTCTGCCCCTCAACTCCATTTTGGCAACCACATATTGTCTAATCCTGTCCAAAAGCTCTACAATTGGAAGTCCTTTGTAAGCATTTATCTTGCTATTGAAGGATTTAGATATGTTGTTGTTGATGTAGTCAACTTTGCACATTCCATTGAACATGCTCTTACTCCATTTGTGTGGGTGATATGTGTGCAACCACTGCATGAGCTCTAGACAGGAAGATGCAATCAAAATCATGTGACCCTAGAATACTGTTTGGTTATAGGTTCTTGCAGCTGGCCACATGTTCTTGTCAATGACAGGGCCTTTGAATTTGTTCGTCAGGTTTCTCCAGAGATGTAGCATGCACTCCTGTCTTTGAACTCGCTTGTGAAAACATTGTCGATAAACATCTCAAGCCCTTGCAAGAATCAGTATGGATTGCCAAGCCAGATGGTGTACCAATGGCTACCTTCACCCTCTCCATGAACCATTCCCAATTTTGTAGTGTTTCAGAGTTGAATATGGCCCAACAAACTGAAAACATCCAGTTGTGGCCATCTACTGATGTTGCAGATGCTAACTGACCCTTATATTTCCCTGTCAAATGTGTGGAGTCTACTCCCAGGTAAGGTCTACATCCATACAAAAACCCATCAACGCAAGGCTTGAGTGCAACAAATACTCTGCTGAAGAGATGCCTCCCTTTCACCAGTGTATACTCTATGTCAACCATACTACTAGGACACTTATTCTCAACCTCTGCTTTGAAGCCGTACAATAGGTTGAAACTATCATCCCAGGAGCCTTGTATTTCCTCTAATGCAGCCTCCTTTGTAGCCCAAACTTTGAAGTAGCTGACATCGATATGAAACTTCTCCTAGAGTCTCCTCTTCAATTCTTTGGGACCAAGAGATGGATCCTCAATCAGCCAATCCTTGACATGACCAGCACTCCATTTGTATGAGGTTATCTTGTCCCCCACAAAACTTGTGGTGGAGCAAGTATGATGTGCTACAATTACCTTTACCTGCAAAAGAACAAAAGATTAACCAAATTTTTGGCAGAAAGTTTGAAGTACTATGAAATGTACTACCTTGTAAGTTCTGTCATGCTGCAACCTTGATGAATAAATTCTCTAATTGCTGTCTGGATGGGTGCAAGATGCTCCAAACCTCTTCTGCTCACTATAGTCAACGTTATACTCAAACTCATTTAAAATTGCATAATGTCTAAGAGCTCGTTTAAAAGTACTTTGGTTGGCAAAGATAGAATCCACTTGTATTACTGGATTATTAAGGTCAGTCATAGGGAGAGGCTCCAATAGAGCTTCATCATTAACCTCCTCTTTGAGCTGCTCCTTATCCTCAGCAGGATCATGTTCAGATACATTGTCATCTGGGTCAGAAGGGTTGTACATGCCCTCATCATCCACTCCAACATGGTCCTCCTCCTAACTTTCTAGGTCACTCACATTATTTGGCTCACTCTCAGGCCCTCTTTGTTTAGGCTTTTTCTCTGGCTTAAAAGCAAAAAAGTCTAAGCCTAAACAAAGGGGGTGCTTTTTTGTCCGGCTTAAAATAAGTTAAGCCAATTTAAGCCTAAAAGCCATAAGCCAGGGAAGAGGTGCTTTTTTTGGCTTTTGCGGAATAGAATATATATTTGCCACTGAACTTCGTTAAAATTACCCTCAAATTGCCATCGTATATAAACACAAATCGTTTTGTTTTTTTTCCATCGAATCCGTCCCCAACATCGAATCCGTCCCCCAACGACGCTGCATCCTCCCTCCTCCCTCCCATCCTCCCCTTGCCGCCGCCTCCACCTCCCCCCCGCCGACGCGCCTCCCCCAACACCGCCGCCTCCACCTCCTCCCCGCCGACGCCTCCCTCAACACCGCCGCCTCCCTCTTCTCCTCCAACGTCACCACCTCCCCTTCCCATCCCTAACGCCGCCTTCACCCAGGTCTCCGTCCTCTGCCCACCTCCTGCCGGCACCACCCTCCTCTATGTCCCGCCTTCGGCTTCTTCACCGCCCATCTCGGCTGCCGTCCCCGCCTCGTCCCCAATCATCACCTGCCGCCTCGTCCCCAATCATCGACTGCCACCTCCTCCCGGCGAGGGCGACCCCCTCCACGTTGTCCGCTTCGGTCTCCACCGCATCCGCCCTCCGCGCCCCTCGCCATCGTCGTCTTCACCAAGTGCGGCCGCCAAAGCCTCGTCCCTACCTCGTCCCCAATCATCGCCTGCCACCTCCTCTCGGCGGGGGTGAGGGCGGTGGTGGTGGCAGGGCGCAGGGGCCAGGATCGGGAGGATGGGAGGCGCGTGCAGTGGGTGTTCCTGGGGTGCCCCGGGGTGGGCAAGGGCACCTACGCCAGCCGCCTCTCGCAGCTGCTCGGCGTGCCCCACATCACCACCGGCGACCTCGTCCGTGATGCCCTCGCCTCCCCAGGCCCCCCCTCCAAGCAGGTAATGACAGCCTCTCTCCCCCTGTGATGTTGTTCTGTGTTGGAGTTCTCATTTCAAATGGATGGTGCTGGTCTACTGTATCGATGACATATGAACAAGAGAGAATACGTTTTGCAAACTCCATTTCCTCGCGGTCAAATGTGAGTCCTGATCGGTAATACCAATGAACGTCTAGAATCTAAGCAGCCCATAGGTTGGACAAATCTTAACATTTGCTCCAAACACTATTTTAGTTGATGGATTCCCTGCACGGAGCGCCTTTTTAGCACCAAGAACCAAATATTTGTGATGCGTATAGAAAAAGAATTCTTATTTTTGTATGAGAGTAGACCAACCCTAGCCCACAGCACCATCATTCCTCGGATCATCCATGTATAAGTTGATAAGAGTCGCATGAGTTTACTTTTATGTATTGTACCAGTGATCATTAAGATGGTATCCCTGCACCTGTTACATATGTCATGGTTGAGACCAATAAACATCACTGAATATTAAAACTTATCCGCTGGTACTGAATGTTAGTTCCCAAAATAATTGCACTGTGTGCTTTTGTAGGAAATACTCGAAGGAGTTACAGATATTGATTTGGTGATCAATCTCAAACTCCGAGAAGAAGCTCTGCTTTCTAAATGCCTTGGTAGAAGGATGTGTAGCCAGTGTGGAGGAAACTTCAATGTGGCCTCCATTGATATTGAGGGTGAGAATGGCAGGCCTCGAATGTACATGCCAGGACATGCTCGTTCTGGGAGAGGCGGAGGAAGCCCAATAAATTGATGATGTTCATCGCCCTGACTTCACTGTGTAGACCAAGAAGCATGAACTGGATTTTACAGGATAAGGGGAAACATTCCCAAGGCATGATAAATCGACATCCAAATATTCTGGATAACAATCCAAATATTCTGGATAACAACAGAACACATATCCGGTGGAGGAATTCTACAGAGCACGGGGGAAACTCTTGGAGTTCAATTTACCAGGAGGAATACTGGTATCATGGCCGAAGTTATTGCAAGCCTTGAATATAGAAGACCCTGACAACGAAAGATCTGCAGCAGCATGATTTTTGTTTAAGAATGCATGTTATACATTTGTAGCCTATGCCAAACGTAGTTAACAGATGCACATTCCTTGTATCTCTAGAAGTAGTAATTCATTCAGTGGTCAAAATTGACTGAACATCGATCGTACAAGTTCGTTGACTGCTGGTTGTATTTTTTAATTAATAGCCCTCTAAGGGCCAAAAATAAATATCCAACATTGGTCTGTCTTCACTGCAAATATGCTTATGGAAAGAAGCACACTGCAAGCATTCTGATGAAATCACTCGGGTGTATCATTGAGATTCAGAATGTTTGTGTACATGTTGAGGTTTTCGTTACTTGTATCCGCTCCACAAAGAAGCACACTGCAACCGTAATCGACTGTATGGTCGTATTTACAAACCCCATACAAAAATAAATTTAAATACATGCTTAAAAAGACACTTTAAACTCTAAAGGGTAATTTAGACTTTTTATTCTTAACACACAACTCAATAAGCCAACGTCCTATAAAAAGTCAGATTACCAAACACCATAGCTTGGCTTAAAAGCTAAGAGACTTATAAGCTTATTAAGCCAAAAAGCTGGCTTTAAGCTATAAGCCAAAAAGCCTAAGCCTAAACAAAGAGGGCCTCATTATCCTTCTCACTCTCATTGTCTTACTCACTCAAACTATTTGCCTCACTAACATTATTGGGTTCACTAGTAGGTGGAGGCTCAATTTGTGGCTTACTAAGGGAAAGAACTAGGACCTACTGCAATTCATTGCTAGCTTGGCTACATGGATCCAATGCTAGGTTATCAACCGTATCGCAATCCATTGTGATACCTCCATGCCAAGCAATGGGTCGCATTCCCAATATGGAGCTACATCCATCACCTACACATTCAGCAAGACCCTTCGATTTTTCTCCAATGTAAGTGCGCTATCCAAGTCTGCATCAGAGCTTATGTCGACATGCTCGCCAATGGCATCATTCCAACAGGACACAGAGAGATATTGCCAACTTCCCCACTTGAATTTTGAGCGCAACAAGGCAATGAAATCCCCCATTTTGAAATTCCCAGAATCTATTACCTTCTGCACCCACTTAGCCTAGCAGTACTCGATCCTATCACTGTCGAGCTTTGACATGTTGTAGCCAACTCTAACACTTAGTCATATAGCCTTGGTAGGATCCATCCTACCACAACAATGAAATACATTGCAAGAAATAAATAAAGCACCGTCTACCGTAAGTAATGCAATTAAACGTGACAATCGAAAACCCTAATTCCACAAAGATATTAAGCAAAATGTGCAATTCTGAAACCCTAATTCCACCCATTCCCTAAATAAAAAGTAGTTACAAAGCCTTACCCGTCTGGCGCCCATGAAGCCAAACTTGTCACGTCTTCGGGGAACCTCTCCGCCATAGACTTGGCCAGACTCTTCAATCTGGGTTTGCTTGAACTCATCGCTCCAACTCGATCTACTCAGGAGAGGAGGAAGAAGCTTCACTTCTCGGGACAGGAAGAGAGTGTAGAGGACAGGACCGATGGAGGCTCAGACTTGGTGATTATGCCGACCGGGTCTCGCGATGGAGTGTGGAGCGAAGTAGGCAAGGGGAAGATGAGGGAAATCACGGCGGCCGAGTGGGGAGAAAAGGAGGCATGGGGGAAAAGCGGCCGAGTCGAGAGGGATTAGGTCAATGCCCCGGGACCAAAGGGGCAATACTATCATTTCCCTTTTTTCTCTCTCTCGCAACCAGCCAAACGGCAGCAAACATGACGGAAACGCCGAAAACGTGACGGCAGTGTTATTCGGCAGAATTTCAGCTCTTCGCGGTGTTATTTTCCAATGAGTGACGAAGGCGATGTTAAACCTCTAAATACGCCCGAACGCAATGTCACTGACCCAATTTTCCCTTATTTAAATGCTTTTGGGTGTAGTTATTAATCCAATTTGTTATATCCACCTTGTCTATTGTTATGTCATAATCTTTTGTCACCCTAGATTGGTTCCTTATATAGTTCGTATTATCATAGCACCAACGTGGGTTGGTTAGATACGATTAGACTGCTTAGCCATGCTACGAGTCATCATTTCATGTAAGTTTTAGTTATAAACTTGACTAAGTGATTATGGAGCTATGTGATAAAACTGTGTGTACTGTGTGCTACTACTCGTTGATGGCATATGTTGCACTTAACCAACAAGGTGGGAAAGGATTTAGACAGAGGCAAGTGGTACTGTGTGCTTTGGTGGAGCTGTGTGCATGGGAATAATATACTATGTGCATAGGGGATAATAGCTAGAAATTGGAAGTCTTGCCTTGGTCAATTAAGGACTTAACTTTATGCGCCATTGAACTAAGCCTTACTGTACGACCACATGCCTGGTATGGGACGGGCCTAACTTAGTAAGTTATGGATTCTTGACATTGATTACTCAGGTAGTAGGTTAGGCTGTGTTGCATGGGTGGATGTGTGTTCTACCAAGTAGTCACATCGCAGGATGGTTCGCCGCTTCCCTATCTAACAGTGTGTGTTATGCCAAGGCACTGTGTTTGGATTGGTATAGCGGTAATGCACACTGGGAGTGTCAATGCTTGAGATGAAGTTTCTGAAACATTTTGTTATGATTAGTGCTAGCTGCACTAGTTGTATCATGCAGGTAAAGTGTACAAACTCTGCAGAGTGTTAATTAATCTATCCGAATAGTCGCTTCCGCGGTCATGGACATGCTCGGGGATTTCACACAAGGGGTAGTTTTCATAAAACACTTGGGAAGAGAGCCGTGTGATCTAATTCATATTGTTGTGTGAATAATTTGTTTAGGCTATGTGTCTTTGTGAAATCAAACTGTTAAAATTAAAATTGTTTATTTGTTTTACCTTGTTTTTCAATCTATTATTCATATTCAATTGCAAATATTGCATTGCTGCAAAACAACCACAAAAGTCATTCCTTTGGAATAAGCCAATCATGTATAAATTGCATTATATGGTATGACTTGCGAGTACGGTTGTGTACTCATGCTTTCTATAATCAATCAACAGAAGTGGAGGAGTCATTGCCTACTTTCAAAGAGTTCTACGAAGGTGCATGATCATTAAGGTATTCATCCCAGTCGATTGCTCGTGGCGAATGTAACACCCCAGCTCAACATTGAGCCCGAATGCTACTAAAATTAAACTAAACTAAACTAAACTAAGATCAATTATCGATTTTCAGTAACCTCCTTTGTATAATTAACTATACCGAGGTTCCATCAATTGATCATAGCAATTAACACTAAACTTAATATTCAGGTTCATTCGTGCATGCAAGATAATCCAATAATCATAAACAAAACTTGCTATTCTCCTTATTACAAATAGACTGAAACATTTAACCAATCATACGCAAATCTCAAACAGTTTGCTAATTATTAGAATAAAGACTAAATGGTAGAAGCCTTAAGGATGAGTGGTAGTGAGTGCATCCAAACATCTACTCCCTCCCATGCATGCCGTTCTTGCTGTTGTACCTAAAACATATCAAAGCAAGAGTGAGCCCAAGGACTCAGCAAGTATCAACAAGGTTAAAGCTAAAATCACAGGCATAGCATCAATATTCCAAATAAAACATTTCACTAAACATAAACTTCATGCTTATGTAATGCGTCCATGCAATGCACCTTTTAAACTTTGTCTCTTTTCGCATTTTACCGGTAATGCGAGGTATACATCCGTCGATGTATACCCTTGCCTATGCACCCTGGCATAGGGACCAAGAGCCTATACTCCACAAATATAGGACCTATGCCCATCATCATCATGATGGGGACCTCTTTTCATTGCCCACATTCTGCGAATGGGGATTCTCAAGCCCATCATTTACATGACGGGACCTCAATCAGCCAGTACTTGGTCACCAAGTGACCAAGACTCAATCATGCTTATTACATGCATATGCACAATGACATCTTCTTCCAAATATATGAACTCAACGTGTACATGATAACATGTAAGCATTAACAACATACACAAGAAGCTTCAACCATAACTTGCATGTACCAAGATATATTGTAATTCATCACATTAACATCCAAGCATGTCTATTACTTAACAAGACACAAACAATCTCAGCAAACAAACATAATTATTCTACAACCCGAATACTTGCCTCAATCAGGCGAGACCGGTGGACGCCAAGAGGGTGCTGCCCCTGGGATCACGCTCCCACCTGAACATAATGATAACCCAAACTAAGACAAGCTTACTGGACCAAAAGCATAAATAAGAACACAATAGAACTCACTAAACTCCCAAGCGCTTCCAATCTTCCAATTTCAACCGATCGATTTGGTGTTCACTGCGGACAGTCAACTTCTAAAATACATAACTTTCTGCTCAGGAGTCCAAATAAGATGTTCTCATACTTTCCAGAAAGATAATTAAATTACCTAAGTAAACTTAGTTGGGGAGCCCTTCTGATTCTGTAATTTACTGCCCCTACCAAGCCAATCTACAGAACATCAATTATCACATCGGGTTCTCTGGACAGTACACTAAAATTATCATAACTTTTGCTACAAAAGTCCAATTCTTACGTTCTTTAGCTTTCTGGAAAGTTGAGGAAATTACCCATATTTTTCATTATAACGAGATCCTCTGATTTCGTCTTTAACTAATAGATTAACTCAGATTTCTACAGACTGTCAGGATGTTGACAGATTAACAGGACAGCGGCACTAAACAATTCATAACTTTCTGACCGTTAATCGGATTTGGGCGTTCTTAGCGGCCACGGAAAGCTAATGACATAACCCAACTATCTCTAAGAGGTTGGAACCCCAGATTCTGCATCTAAATATACGAAAACCGTCGTCCAATCTGCTGGACAGAACGCGATCTATCGACTATTGATACTCGATCTACCAAACGAAATCAATTGCAACTAAAACACATCAACCAGCGAGGAAACTCGATGTTACCCTTGAAGAATCGTGAGGAAGATGATGAACTCGCCCACGAAGATAATCTTCTCCCTCACCTTCTTCTTCCTCCTATGGCCGGCAATGGGCAAGACCTTTGGTGGCGGCAAGGAGAGGCACCGGAGGAGAGGGGCACCACCATGGAGGAGAGGGCGTGCTACAATAGTCGTGCTACAGTGGTGGTGGCGGTACTGTAGCTACAGTGTGGCTAGGGTTTCCCCTTCCTTTTATTGGTGGCCGGCCCCTCATGGGCCTCCTAGGCCAAAGCCCGAGGCCCAAGTTACCGAAGAACCGCAGAAACCCCTTTTTATATCTAATTTCTCTTTTGAACGCTTTTCAGAGAATAAATCGAGTATTACATTAAAACCCCTCTTTCTCTTGTTCAATCGCTTTGCTAAAAGAAACATTCTCCGATTTAATTATTCTCTCCGATTTATTTATTCTCTCCCGATTCAATTTTTGGGGTATTACATTCTACCCTCCTTAAATGTAATTCAACCCGAATTCTATTCAACCTCAACACCAAAGAATAACCATCGCTAAAAGATTTACTAACATTACTATGTACTGCCGTGAATAACTTTGGATAATGTCACAAGATGCGAGACTCCAATTCCCAAGTCGCCTCTCTCGGACTAATGGGACCAAAAACACCTTGACACAAACCAACGACTTGCCTCAAAGACTCGCTCGACCTCTCTAACAACGCATAGGATGCTACTCAAAGGTCACGGCTCACTCAAACTTCGGACCTCTCTGGTACTCACTCAAAGATGGAACAAACAAGACGATGTGTACTCCAAGATGGACTCAATACGGTCCTAACGCTCGCCAACTTCAAACTTCCCACAACTTCCGAAACAAACCAATGTACCTTGTGATATCCTTCCTTTGGTACCAAACCACGAATTTGTGCATAAGCATATGGAACGCTCATTCTATCTTCATCGATCTCTTCATCCTAACCATGAGGGTCTTCGTTAGCAGGGACGCACAATACAACTTATTTTAATCGACTCTAAAAATCAGATTCAACTGAAATCAAAGGATTCACAATGCAATTCCAACTTCTCTCAAAACACTCAAATCCAAAATCGAAGATTCCCCATAAAAACCTTTTCACAATCCAACTAGACAGTTTGCAATTAAACTCCACATAAGCCAAAAGAAATCACTCGAGTGCTCAAATCAACTACTTCATTATTTTCCTGAACCGGAAAGAACCACCTCGCCAACATAGAGTCAACTCAAATTGTACATGATCTCCATTATGAAAACCCAACTCAACTAGAACTAATAGATCACTTTCTACTCGAGAAAACCTTCTTTTCTCGATGTCCTTTAAGGATAAATCCTTTCCCAAATCATGGGCTTCAAATCATCACACTAATTCATTCTCTGAACCTACAATCCCCAAAATGATCCTCAAACCGAAGAACAACCATACTTATTTAGAGGGACGCTATTAATCCACAAAAGAATTCTCTAGTCCACTCCTATACCAAGGGATTATTTTGACAAATGGTTTTCTAACACTTTAATAAATATTATTCATTCTCAACCACACCACCTCGCTCTACATGCATAATCCACTTGAAATTCTCAACAAGACATGCTCATTTGCTTTACCCCAAAGTATTCTCTCAAAGATCAACACACTATTCAAAATTCGCTTCTGTTCATCTACCTCTACACATAATATTGGGTCTCCAAGGTCCTAGCATAAAAAAATACAAAGCCCAAATTCAACCTCCAAGTCTCCTACCATGAATTTCTAGTATAATTGATAGGAAATACTCAAATTCGTTTACTAAAATTTCACACAGCTCAACAATAATCTCAGTTATTAATATCAACATTCCTCACTAATCAAGTAACCACCCCAAAGCGATTTATTTCATCAATCTTAGTCCTCCTCTAATCCACACCAATCCAATTCAGATACACAACCATAATATACCCATTCGCAATACTCTAACTGATTGACCAAGATTCAAACATACTCAATCACTAACATCAATAAATAAATAAATTCTTGACCAAGTTATCCTTGGAGATAATCCAATTCCCATAGGGTTACTCACTGAGGCCGAGTCATACTTGACAAAACTCAACAATTCCTCGCTATCCTGCTAATTAGCACAACACTTAGGCTTCTCTTCACCGCTATTCCCATTAAACTTCACCATCAGAACTCTTGTACACAATCTTACTAGGTATCCAATTGTGACACTATAATAAATTTACCAAGAGTCCATACTTTCGATAATCCCAATATCCCAACATGGACAAAGGTTATTGGATCAAAACCCACCATATGTTCCAGTAGTTGTAACACTAATAATATTTTTTTTTATATCTCATCGACAAACATTTCACTTAAATAGAACTCTCTCCAGGTGTTATAGGTCAAAACCAATTCACTTTCTACTGCTCTTTAAATAGCTGAGTTCCCAAAAATTCACCACTATCATATACTTGTCCACTACCAACCTGTCGCCGTAATACACTTTATAAGAATTGGCAACACAAGTTGGTTAATTCCTTTTCAAAAGGAAGAAACAAACAAATACTAGTCTCAACGCACAAGAACAACGTTATTCCTCGGAGTGAGCAGAGACCGAGAGAAACAATGATATTAATGATCTCGGAAAACAAAATACAAGTCCGCAGAGTACATTTCCCACAAGAAGGAATTTTCAAACCTCCAAGAATCATAATAAAACATCGCTATGGAGACCCAAGAAACTCTTAAGTCAGAATAAATTAAAAGTTGCAAATTATAATTTAACTCCAACCTCAAATGCTGATGGTACACATTTTCCGTTAACAAACAAAATAATTTTTTTTTATTACAACGTTACTTGCCAATCCAAACAAGAAATGTCTTTAAAACCAAATCACATTAACCACCTAGGAACCAATCAGAACCTTTCCATACGCCACATTGCTCAATTAATTCCATCTACTACATAAATCATGAACTCCCAAAAGTCCACGAATACAAAACTCCAATCATTTCATTTGGTGATATTACGAACGGCAATTAACTTACTTTCTTTCTAGAAGAATCATCACCACTACGACGAGTCGAATCTCTTGTGGACAATCTTACTAACATCAAGAATGATCTACCCTTAAGAAAACTCGTTATCGCTAACTCTTCCTTTATTAAGCCCCCAAAGGCTTACCAAAATGTTATAGACCCTTTATCATCTCATCCTCAATTGAATGTATACCAAAATCTTATGCTCTCACTACAACAACCACTTTATTTTAGAGGAAAACTATCGCACAAATTAAAAGGTTATTCCACACCCTTTCATCAAAGGCATACTTTTATCTCGATAGTTCTACCATCATGTAAACATTGTTCATCCATTAAATCCCATCAATTTATCTCTTAGTGATGCTCAACACCAAACATTAATAGACATTATTTGCACCTAGCAATTACTTATAATCACTAAGTATCACAAAAAGGTTACTCCAAGATTAGTACCCACTAAGACAATAATCTAACTTCTTTTGAACTTAGCCATCCCAAACGGTTAAATTAATCTGTTGAGACCCGTTAATCCAATTTATCAAAGAAGTTTACCAAATGTATCACTCTTAATCATCGACTCAATTTCATCGATGTTCTACACCTCTTATTAACTCTATTGATTACAATTAGATATCACCATACTCTTAATCACAGTTCCTTGAGAACAACTACAAGACACTTTCAAATTAATCACTTTCCTTTCAAGGATCTTAGTTAATATCGATCATTCACACCCTGCAGACCTAACCTGATAATCCATATCTTTTCCATTAATTGCTTTGATTATAACCTCTCACTTAACCAAGACAAAATATCACTAAAGGGCTGAACAACTTCTTTCATAAAAGAGAACCATCAATCTTCAACACTCAAAATACCCAAGAGAGATACATTGAGTCAAAGCCTCCACGCAATAAAGGACTTGCAAAAGGAAACTTTCATTAACCAAATCATCAAGCTTAAATAAAGGGATCAAGTTTTTCCAATAAGAAAGACAAACTCCAATACGAAGGTCAATCTTGACAATTAACCAAGTTCACCAAACCGCAAGAATGACTCATCGGTGGGAAAACATTGATTGCTTTGTGGCAACTTAAACCAATGGGAGCACAAAGAACGCCTCTCCAAGAATCCCATCAACTTGAATGGACTACTAATCCAAGAGAAGTTCATCAAGACAACTAGATAAGAGTTGACCAAAGTCAAATTTTAAGGAAGAGAACAACGCTTCTAAATATACTCGCTATCAACGCTCTGTACTATGATATCCGTGTGGACACTTCGCTATTCCTATACCATTTAACGGTGGTGTAACCTCGTACAACCCAGACCACAACCACGACCTCAATCTCTTAACATGGGTTATCCCAACACATAATAACCATAGTATTATAATATAGATATATCGATCATCTCATAACAGAATCATCAATATAACTCAACCAAGCGTAAATGCAATGCAAAAACCCATCCCCAACTATCATGCTTAGTGTGTCAAGTTTAATATTTTTAATACCACGGACCCATGACCCGCTCGATACCAACTAATAACACCCCAGCTCAACATTGAGCCCGAATGCTACTAAAATTAAACTAAACAAAACTAAACTAAGATCAATTATCGATTCAGCAGAACCTCCTTTGTATAATTAACTATACCGAGGTTCCATCAATTGATCATAGCAATTAACACTAAACTTAATATTCAGTGTTCATTCAGCATGCAAGATAATCCAATAATCATAAACAAAACTTGCTATTCTCCTTATTACAAATAGATCAAACATTTAACCAATCATACGCAAATCTCAAACAGTTTGCTAATTATTAGAATAAAGACTAAATGGTAGACGCCTTAAGGATGAGTGGTAGTGAGTGCATCCAAACATCTACTCCCTCCCAAGCATGCCGTTCTTGCCGCTTGTACCTAAAACATATCAAAGCAAGAGTGAGCCTAAGGACTCAAAGAAGTATCAACAAGGTTAAAGCTAAAATCACAGCATAGCATCAATATTCCAAATAAACCATTTCACTAAACATAAACTTCATGCTTATGTAATGCGTCCATGCAATGTACCTCTTAAACTTTGTCTCTTTTCGCATTTTACCGGTAATGTGAGTTATACATCCGTCGATGTATACCCTTGCCTATGCACCCTGGCATAGGGACCAAGAGCCTATACTCCACAAGTATAGGGACCTATGCCCATCATCATCATGATGGGGACCTCTTTTCATTGCCCACATTCTGCGAATGTGGGGACCTCAAGCCCATCATTTACATGACGGGACCTCAATCGTTGTACTTGGTCACCAAGTGACCAAGACTCAATCATGCTTATTACATGCATATGCACAATGACATCTTCCAAATATATGAACTCAACGTGTACATGATAACATGTAAGCATTAACAACATACACAAGAAGCTTTAACCATAACTTGCATGTACCAAGATATATTGTAATTCATCACATTAACATCCATGCATGTCTATTACGAACAAGACACAAACAATCTCAGCAAACAAACATAATTATTCTACAACCCGAATACTTGCCTCAACCGTGCGAGACCGGTGGACGCGAAGAGGGTGCTGCCCCTGGGATCACGCTCCCACCTGAACATAATGATAACCCAAACTAAGACAAGCTTACTGGACCAAAAGCATAAATAAGAACACAATAGAACTCACTAAACTCCCAAGCGTTTCCAATCTTCCAATTTCTACCGATCGATTTGGTGTTCACTGCAGACAGTCAACTTATAAAATACATAACTTGCTGCTCAGGAGTCAAAATACGATGTTCTAATACTTTCTGGAAAGATAATTAAATTACCTAAATAAACTTAGTTGGGGAGCCCTTCTGATTCTGCAATTTACTGCCCCTACCAAGCCAATCTACAGAACATCAATTATCACATCGGGTTCTCTGGACAGTACACTAAAATTATCATAACTTTTGCTACGAAAGTCCAATTCTTACGTTCTTTAGCTTTCTGGAAAGTTGAGGAAATTACCCATATTTTTAATTATAACGAGATCCTCTGATTTCGTCTTTAACTAATAGATTAACTCAGATTTCTACAGACTGTCAGGATGTTGACAGATTAACAGGACAGCGGCACTAAACAATTCATAACTTTCTGACCGTTAATCGGATTTGGGCGTTCTTGGCGGCCACGGAAAGCTAATGACATAACCCAACTATCTCTAAGAGGTTGGAACCCCAGATTCTGCATCTAAAGACATGAAAACCATCGTCCAATCTGCTGGACAGAACGCGATCTATCGACTATTGATACTCGATCTACCAAACGAAATCAATTGCAACTAAAACACATCAACCAGCGAGGGAAACTCGATGTTACCCTTGAAGAATCGCAGGAAGATGATGAACTCGCCCCACGAAGATAATCTTCTCCCCTCACCTTCTTCTTCCTCCTATGGCCGGCAGCGGGCAGCACCTTTGACCGGCGGCAAGGAGAGGCACCGGAGGAGAGGGGGAACCACCATGGAGGAGAGGGGCGTGCTACAATAGTCATGCTACAGTGGCGGTGGGTACTGTAGCTACAGTACGGCTAGGGTTTCCCCTTCCTTTTATTGGTGGCCCCTCATGGGCCTCTCGGCCAAGGCCCGAGGCCCAAGTTATCAAGAACCGCAGAAACCCCCTTTTTATGTCTAATTTCTTTGAACGCTTTTTCAGAGAATAAATCGAGTATTACATTAAAACCCCCTCTTTCTCCTGTTCAATCGCTTTGCTAAAAGAAACATTCTCCCGATTTAATTATTCTCTCCCGATTTATTTATTCTCTCCCGATTCAATTTTTTGGGGTATTACAGCGAATTGATGGAATTCCGCTGAAATTATTTGTTCCGCTGCTTATTTCTCTATTCCTAGCCTTATGTGGCTTAATAAATGTAAACTCGACTATAAGGTCAAAATGGTTATTTGTTTATCAAATTACTTGTTTATGCTATTAATCGTATTGTGTGGATCGATATTCATCTATTTTGATACTGTGTGCACTAGCATGATCCTGGATAAGTGCATTATATACAGAGGGTCCAGAATTGCATTTTTGTGTCCCGACATGGCACCTAGCAGGGCATAACGATTCCCGAACACCCATGGAATATATATCGGACGAACCTTAATGCAATATGATCTACGATCAGGTTCTTATCACTTACGACTAGCTCGTATCTAGTCACGACCAGTCTATATTTAGTTACGACCAGTTCGTAACTCCTTACAGCTAGTTAATACTTAATTACAAGCAGTTCGTAACTCCTTACGACCAGTTAGTAATTATGTTCGAGTAGTCTACGACTAGCTCGTATCTCCATACGACTAGTTCATGACTATGTTCGACCAGTCTACAACCAGCCCGTATCTCCACACAACCAGTTCGTGACTATGTTCGACCAGTCTACGACCAGCTCGTATCTCGATAACGTCCCAAAAATTTGGTTTGTTTTGAAGTTTTAAAAATAAAAATAACCATTTGGATTTTTCTACTAAGGTCAAAAGTTTAATCTAAACTTTCATAAATCAAAAACAATTTAAGATGAATAATATAAACATAAACTATTGTCAAAATTATTTTATTTGGATTCTATGTGCTTGGATATATTTTCTAGATTTTTCTAGAATTTTTTCAAGTGCATTTGCTATTTTCTATTGGCTATTTGGATTTTCAGATTTTCTAAAAGAAAAACCTAATTAAAATCTCAGTTATTCAAATGGGTTGAAATCCATTCCTTCGGTTCATTTCTTTTGCTTTGGCCACCCACCATTTCTTTCCTCTTTGGTTTTTCACTCGAGGCACCTTGGCCGTTCCATTCCGCTTCCATTCCTTGCGTCGCAAGCAGTCACCAAGCCCAACTCCTTTGGTCACTTTTTTCTTTTCCGCCCACGTCGGCTCACTTTTTTTTTCCCCGCACCGCCGCTAGCCCAAACCGAGCCGCTTTTATTTTCCTTTTTCCTTGCATTCACTGCCGAGCGGGTCCAGCATGCCACGTCCCCATCGTCTTCAAGCTGGAGTCTTCTTTCTATCCCGTGTCTGAGCCAACGGTGCCGCCCATGCTTCTTTTGGTCTCCTTCCATCTAGCACTACTTAAAACGACCCAACCACGTCAATTCCTTCGTCCGTTCCTCCTTTTCCAAAACCCTAATGTTCTAGCCCCGATTTCATCCGTGCTGCATTGGATTTCGCCAAGGACCGCTGGCCATTGAAGCTTCTTCGCCGTCGGAGTTCTTCACCATCTTCACATCTCCGGCCGTGATTCAACCGCTGTTGAGATTGCATCACCGTGGGCTTCGCTGTTCTTGCACCATCTTCGTCCGAGAGTCGTCACAGCACTGTTTTCATTTTTGTCGTCAAAACCGATCGCAGGCCGCCGTCGTTCTTGTCGATCTGTTATTCGGTGAACTCTCTTGCTATCCATGTGTGTCTAATTGTGTTCTACCTCCTTCTCATCTGATGCTCATCTTTAATTTGTTTCCTCCGTCGCTAAGACCACCATGTCCGAAGACCTCACCGCCGGCCATGTCTTCTCTGCTTCCCTTCGTTTACCTCCCTCTGCTAATGTGGCCCCAACTCATCCCTCCACCTCGCCTATTTGTTTAGGTGGCAGTCCACGTGGCACACCCAAAATCCAACGCGAGCCATAGCCATGTAAAACCAGTCCACCGTGCACCCATCTCAAGGCTAGTGGGTCCCACTTGATAAATTCAATTCTTTTAATTATTTCTCAGCCAAAAATCTTTGATGAAATCAGCTGACGTCATAATTCCTTTTTCCTTTGAAGAAATAATTCCAGTAAATCCATAAATCTGATTTTGAGTATTTTATGTGATTTCAATCTTCCAAAAGCCATATCTTTTGCATCTGAACTCCGATTCAGTCCATTCAAATTCCTAAATTTGTATAAATTCAAGATTTATTTATCTAAGATTTTTATTTAATTTTTTGAGTTTTTTCATATTTTTTATTTATTTATTTGGTTTATTTTCTTTGTTTGCGAGTAGACGTTGATACTTCGGAAAGTTTCGAACAAGAAGGAGTTCACCAAGATCAAGATCAATCTCAGGATTTATTCCAAGGCAAGCCATAGTCCTTTGATCATATTTAACCTATGATTTCAAAAGTATATTGTTTTATACAATTGCATGCTATCTTTATATAAATTGTTTGGGATTAGCTCTTACATGTTGTCATTATACCTCCATTGAGTATTTGAATGCCATGAATCATTTGTCACCCTAGCTTGGCTAATTTTAGTTGGACATATTTGTATCACCAACATGGATAGCGTACAAATGCTTAGTCAAGCTTAGTTACGATGGGTTCATTATCACATGTGTCATAATGATTAATCTTGATTTAATGATATATGGAATCATGGTGGTTAGCCACTACTGTTATTAAAATTTGTGTACCATGACAGGGTATGTCATTGCTCTTGGTTAAACAAAATGGCTTTCACTCGGGCGAGTGGTTGGTGGATAGTGGGGGTGGGATTGACACGTCATGGGTTTGTGGTAGTCTTGCCTGAGCAATTTGTTAAGGACTTAATCTTGTGCGCCATTGAACTGGGCCTTAACCGTACAACTACATTTCTTGTATGGGCGTGACCTGGCTAATTAATTAGCAATGTTTTGATTTGGTTCTGTTTGGGTTGTGTTTGGTGTAAGAGGGGGGGCTGTCTGGTCGGAAAGACATTCAGCGTTGAAACCTTAGCGAGCAGAACTGGGTCAAAATATAACTTTATAAAGGCCTTGTCACGTGCTCTAGACTACTTACCTAAGTTACTGAGTAGTGGTATCGACGGATGCCAAACAAACTAGAGAAGTCGTTTATGTGGGTAAAGCTAAACAACCTCTGCAGAGTGTAAAACTATTCGAATAGTCGTGTCCGTGGTTATGGACATGCTCGGGGATTTCACACGGGAGGTAGAGTTTCTTATAAAATGTGTCAGAGTCTGAATGGAAAGTTCACTGGTTGTTTCAAAGAAATTTTTTAAGGGAAAAGATTGGGCCCATACGTCCGACAGGAACCAAAAAAATTAGACGTTTTTTGACTTTCTCGGCTCCCACGTCTGGGCGGACGCCAAACAAAATTTCACTTCACCTTATGCCATCGCTCTCACCTTATCCCGTCGCTTCTCATCCACTCAATCCATTCCCAAAAGAAAATCGCAATGAGACACAGCTCGGTTCTCTCCTCGCGAATCCCCCACTTTGTGAGCGAGAGGAGCAACGAGGAGCAGCATGGCCACCGGCGGCGAGCACGTGGCAGCGGCGGAGGTGGAGGTGGAGGAGACACTAGAGAGGAAGGTGCTCGCGGTGCCCTCCGGATGGACGAACAAGGCCGGAGAGGGAGGTGGTCGTGGGAGAGTACGGCTCCGCAGCCGAGCTCACGGCGTCCTCCGGATGGACGAAGAAGGCTGGAGAAGGAGGTGGTCGTGGGGGAGTCTGGCTCCGCCGTCGAGCTCACGGCGCCCTTCGGATGGACAAAGAAGGTTCGGCACCTCCTCCTCCGCCTCCTCCTCCTCCTCCGATCGCAGTTTGATGGAGTTCGTGAGGGGTGCGGGGAGGTTGCTGAGCTCGGATTACCTCCCTCGTGTCTCCTCCCCTCCCTCGCGAGGTGGTCGTCGGAGCTTCCATATCCTCTCGATCTGCCCCCTTGGTATGTTGCGCCCTTTGTATAAGAATGTTGCAACCATGAAAAAAATATGTTGCACACAAGGGGGGGAAATGTTGCACATGGAGAAAAAAATATTGCATACAAAATTCTGAGATGTTGCATTTCTTTTGATATGTTTGGGGTCTCCAGATGTGTTTGTGTGACTGATTGTCTGATAATAGTTGTGTTGTTTTGATTCTGAGAATTTGTGTTTGCTTGATCATGAGATTTTGAGGTCATGTTGCATATGAGTGTTTGATATGTTGCAACAAAAAGAAGAATATGTTGCACTGCTCTTACTGAGATGTTGCAACATCGGACCCAGATCGTACGGTGGGAAGGCTCCCACCGTACATCCGAGCCGTAATAGCACCCATTGTTTAATTATTTATTATTGTTTTCAACTACGCATTTCAATCTATTTATTGTATTTATTGTCAATGCTGCTTTCTGCAAAAGAACCATACAGCTAACCTTTGTTAAGCCGTGGATGAATACTATTTGCATACATTTCCCTACAGCTTGCTGAGTGCTTTATGTACTCACGGCTTTACGCCTTTGTTTATCAGTTGAAGAATATCAAGCTGCTCAAGAGTTCTTCGCCCAGTAGTACCGTGAAGGTTTTGCGGATTAGGATGCGTTATCCACTCGATTACCTGTGGGCATGTTGATTGGCCTCTTCAAGAGTTTTGTTCCGCTGTAAGAGTTTATTTGTTTCTTTAGCCCTACGTGGCAAGTTAAGTAAACGTTGACCATAAGGTCCAGCTTATTATTTCTATTTGTTATTTCGAGATCTTTTTAGTTAAATAGAATAAATAGATGGTATTTTATCACTATTTCCTGTGTGAGCTAGCTACTAATCTGGGACTAGTTCAGAATACACAAAGGTTCCTGAATTGTATTTTTTGGTCATGATGATCTCTATACGACCAGTTCATATCTGGTCGAACTGAACGACCTGCTTGTGTGTCCTCCCTTTGCCTCACGACATCTGGTTGAACTCCAGGTGAGATAATTTATCATCCATGGACTGTTCAATACTTTCTCAATCAAGTGTCGAATAACTTCATGTGGTCGACACTTCGACCACTAGTAGCATAGTCATGCACTTTCTTTATCCGACCACAACGAGGGGCCTAGAGATATCTCTCCTGATATGATAGGAGAGGCAAATCCCATATCCAACTAGTCATATTTCTCCGTATGTTTTATAGTATACCCGAAAGCTACCTTTATAACTACCCAGTTACGGAGTAGCGTTTGGCAACCCCTAGGAGTACTATTAGATATATAGGAAACCATACTGATCTCAGGTCTAAGGATTATACATCAGCATTGCTTGAGACCAACTGATGACACATGAAATTATAACAATCTGAACAGTGTCTCAAGGTGGGTCAAACCAACAACATGTTTGATAACATGTGTCCATATTATTTGTTTGATATCTCCATATCTATGACTCGTGAAACATAGTCATCAACCAATACGTATGCTAGTCTATACATATGTGTTCTCATATGTTTCTGGCTAGGGAACATTTAAGAATAATCATCGCAGAAATACAGAGTTTCACAATCAAGTCACATGCTTGATAATAAATATTAACGATATTATTCGAGGAACAAGATAACATATTATCCAATATTATGAACATAATGAAATATAATTATCTCTATGATTGCCTCTAGGGCATATTTCCAACAGAGAGCATCATTGCCACACTACCAGCATTTCCAACCTGGACAAACTAACCAAGGTAGCCCACCATTCACCCTCCACTTTCATCTTTGTCCAATAGGAACCACCCCATATGAACTACACATTGCACAGAGAGCATGCAACACCAACAGTAGCATTGTCATTCATCCAAGTCCATCACAGAGCAAGGGAGGGAGGGGGCAGAGAGAGTAGAGGGAGTAGTATACCTTGGCAACACTAAAACACAAAAGCCCTGTAGAGACGCCTATTTTATAGGTTAAAGACGTTTTTAATCATCTCTATAGCATCGTAGAGCCGTTTTTGTAAAGCGTCTCTCGAGCGCCTCCCCACGTACCATGTCAAAGATCATAGAGATGTATTATTAAACGCGTCTACAATGATATGAGGCATTTAGATTGCGTCCCTACAACCTTAGAGACGCTTTCATATATACATTTCCATACCGTCTCTACTCTCCCTAGTGACGCTTTATTGCGTGCCAATGATATGAGTTGTTTAGATTGCGTCTCTACAAGCTTGAAGACGCTTTCATATGCATTTCTATATCGTCTCTACTCTCCCTAATGACACTTTATTGCGTACAAGAAACATAGATATACATTTATTGACGTATTTAGATTAAGCTAGAGACGCTATTTTTATTTTGTTCAAGAGAAATATTTTATCGCTAAACAACAATGATTCGAGGGTATAGTATCACATACTTTCATAAGTTTCGATCTTAGGTAAAGCCATTTCAAATGTAGAATTACATTGTCAATATATTAAAAAAACTAGAAGAAAAACATAGACACTCCGCTATGGAGTGAATCGAAGTTAACAACCGAATCTAACATCCACATACAAAGGTGCAAACACAACGAAAAAAATCCTACAAATCCTACAACTGAATCAGGCGATGAGTGGTTAGAGGGCAACGGCAGCGGTGACGTCTTCAAGAACAAACATCCTAATCCACCTCCAAATAACAGAGCCTAGTACCTGTTCAGTGATAAACTTATTTATTGTGTCTATTCATGTCTCAAAAAGAAATCATGCACGCATGACATAAGAAGGGTTGCATTTATCGAAAGCAAAGGAAAGACACAATACAAAATTGAAAGCACTTCACAGAAAATGATGATGAGGTACCTAGTACTATGCCAGCTACAGCATATACCAGTGGCCTTTGGAAGACAAGCTAACCATTTTTTGGTTCCACCCACTGAAGGTAGTAAGGCCTCCCATGTATCCTATTGTGATTCCAAGTTTCTAACAATAAGATGATCAAATATGTATCGTATATCAGCCTTGAAGATGATCCCGAACCAGCCTATCAGAAAAGATCCCAACTAGTGCATGACATTTAGCCATTAGCATGATATCCATGACTTTCACAAAAACACCGGTGGTATGCTAGTTTGAACATATAGCACAAGCCATGGTCCAGATTGTCATTAGATCATCACACACAGACAATATTCTGGAATGCCATTCACAACCAATTGCTTCCTACTTCCCTAGGCCTGGCCCAGCACACCCATATTAGCAAGTATGTGCTAGCCTTACATGCAAACAATGAAACAATTGGGAAATCCTATGCAGATAAATTGAAGCCTTGCTTCCACTTATCATTATAACAGATTAAATACTGGAACTGACAGTGGGTTTAGTACCTTGAAGTAATCAAAATATTACAGGGAGTGCAGGAAAGAAAATAGAGAAGGTCAAGACAAAATGTGCAGACCTTGACACCATAACAAAGGTCATGTAGCAATAGCATATTAAATCGTCATTACCACAGAAGTCAACTATTGAGAATTCTACATAGAGCTGCATGTGATTTTTAAACTTGCAAGAATAGTACAAGTGATACTTTTTGTTTCTTCTAAACTGCACACAAAAACAAGAGGAAGATATATATAGTAGATGGGAAGTAATCATACCAAATTCTTCATAGACACAAAGCGTGTTGGATTTCATTATTTAACATGTCCGTCTCGATTATGCTTATCCTTTTGGAAACATCAACATGCGAGAGCACATTTCCTTCTTCATAAGGAACGTTGATGTTGGTAAATAGTGAAAATGTAAGCTCATAAGTCCCGAGATTTGGCTTCACGCTTAGATGTTTCATTTTAGCTAGCATGCGGATAGCTCTTTTCGGTTCATTCTACAAAAATAATGAGAGGATTTAGTTCAGTACTTCTGTTACCAACAAATAAACTTCAACATATTTTTAATAAAGTAACGTAATCGATAGCTAAAGAAAAAAATATTATTGTGGATATGACACAGAGAATCAAGTATTAAGGACAGCTGGAGAGGGAAAAGACAAAGATTATGACAGACTATACAGCAGCAGATCAGGTTGGCTAGCAACTCCATACAACACTAACCATATACCAGGGTCAATGCACTGGTATGTTTTGTCACCAAGAAATTGGTCAAATTGACGAAACACGCCAAGCAAGAATTGAACAGCAGGTACCAAATTATGTTGAAGTCCGTTTTGGCCAGTTCAATAGTAACGGCAATAACATCATCCTCCATGAAGATAGTAGCAGGAACCAAAAGAATAACAGCAATTGAGGCCATGTACATGAGCAGGTTCATGGAATTAATCTTCTCTCTGTGAGTTGACAGAAGAAATAAACTTCGATACACACGCAGAGTTCAAGTATGGTAAACAAGCAATTTCACATAAACGTTGTATCATATACTACAGAAAGACGTTATAAAAAAAGGTGGATGGATTACCCTCGAAGACATAAGGATCCCTAGCACGATCGTTTTCAATGCTCTTTGCAAAGAAGCTTGCTCCAATGCACATGATGAATCCAAACAGATGAAAGCTTGGCTCTCCTCAGAAGTTCATTTATTTAATAGGATCCACTTAGTTTACCATTCGAGTTAACAATGCATCAAATTTGTACAAGTAACATAACATGTAACATCATAAGAAGTGTATAGGTCGATTGATCGCAAAGATTAGCTCAAGTTGGTTGATATCTTATTAAAGAAACATGAGTATAAACCAATGGGATACTATATTCGACAAACCTTTTGCATTAGTGAGAAAGCTTAATGTCATTCCTTGGACACCATATGCTAAATATGCCTACAAGAAAACATGCACAACATTCAACAAGTAAGCAATCATGAGTAAAGTAAATGCATGGTCGAGAAAAATGACATCGAGAACACAGAGTCGAACTGGTTTTTCAACACAACATTCACTAGTACTACTAAGAAACCTAAACTACCACAAAACTATGGTGACATAATACTAAGCAATGTTGCCTTCAAAATTCCCACCTCATTAAAACAAAGACACTATTTTGCTAAGGAAGAACGAATACAAGTTCATCTTTCCATGTATGCTAAACAAGTCAATAAGTAATGTATGATACGTACATGCATTATTAAGGCATTGTATAGGTTAATCCAAAATGCTAACAGCTCATCGCAATTCATACAAGTAGGATCAACCTTGATAGTTGCTCCACGAGGACCTGCAGACAAGAATAGAGTCATATTATAACATGAAGAACATCATTTCTTCACAAAACCAACACCAACTAGTGCTTTATTGCAAACAACACTAACCAGAAAAAAATGCACTTGGCACAATGGAAGCATGACAACAGTGTAGATTAATAGAATGGATTGATAAGAAAATTTGTATGCATGTCACATTTACATACAACAATATTGAAAATTCACACGACAACAGTGAAAATTTAGCCCCGGATCCCCCGCCTGAAGCCGCGCCCCGCCCAGATCCGACGACCGGTTGCACCTCTGAGACTCACCTCCGAGCTGCCGCCAAGACTCACCTCCGATCAGGCCTCCCGCCTGGGATCCGACGCCCAGCCTCCCTTGTTCGCCTCACTACTGACTGCCTGCCCTAGATCCGGTCGTGCCGCCTGCCCAAGTGCCACCTCGAGCCACCCCGCACTGGATCTGCCGCCGAGAGCCACCCTGTGACACCTCGAGCCCCTGACGATGTCCGATGCCGCTCTCGCACTGCGCCTGCCGCCGCCATGAGCGGTGCTCATGAACTCGCTCCGCCTAGCCGCCCCCGAGCTCCCACCACCACCTCGAGCTTCCAGGATGGAGGCTGAGCTCGCTCCCGCCCCAGGCTCTCCGATGGGGATTCGAGGGATTTCTGTTGGGAGGTTAAAGAAATGGGGGAGGTGGAGAGAGGCATGGGGAGGTCATATTGGGAGGTTAAAGAAATGGGGGAGGTGGAGAGACAGGCGTGGGGGGTGATTTTGTTGCGTGATATAAAACGTCTTAAGAAGCGTCTTTATATACGAGGTATTTCTCGGCATAGAGACGGGTATAAAGTGTCAAAACAAAAATATCTTTACACGATAGTTTTGTTGTAGTGCAATGATGGCGTACCACTAGCATAGCAACTCACACCCGACGGCCTCACACTCCTTGGCGTGCAGGAGGCCTCGAGTCCCGCCAGAAGAAGCCACAAGAAGACACCCCCCCCCCCATCACCTTCACCATGCATGAGCAAGAAGTAACAAACATTAGAAAATGCATCAATCCCAAACCCTCAAAACCGAATTAGAAAAAGGGGAAGAAGGGGGAAATCACATCTGAGGATTAGGAGGCCAAGGCCAGGCCTCAACTCCCAACTCCAGCGGCCCAGCACTAGAGCCGAGCCAAAGGCGAGCAAGGGGGGACGAGCGGGTGCACGTAGCCGAGCCGTAGGGGAGGAGCATGGGCGTGGGGGAGCCTGGAGCCGCAGCCAGGCGGGCCAAGCGCAGGTGCGCGGGCTGAGCCGAGTGGCCGATTGAGGGCAGGCGGTGCGGGCCGAGCATAGGTGATGCGGCCGAGCGTAGGGGAGCACGGGCGGGTTAGGCAACAGGGAGAAGGGGTGGGCTGGCGAGAGGAGGGTGCTAGCAATGGAGGCGCCATGCCAAACCATGAATTGGGAGAAGAGGGAGGCAGCACCAAAGAAATGACCAGGAGAAGAAGTGAGCAAGAAGAATGGGGAAATGGGGAAAGGAAAGAAAGAGGTAGGCCAAATGGCCTTCGGTCGAAAGGATAAGAGGAAGAGAGAAAAAGAAACAAAAAGAAAAAGAAAAGAAAAAAAATTAAAATTAAAATTAAAGAGAGAGAGAGAGAGAGATCAAGAAAAGGGGAAGAAATTAGGTAAGGGGTAAGAAGGTAAATTCTATTGAGGATTAGTAGTAGTAGTAGTAAGGTCAGCAATAGAAATAAGCTATAGTAGTCGTAAGTGTCCGTGCAGTATAACGCATACACAGCACACCTATAGGTATCAGACGAATTGCAATAAATACAAATCTGTAAGCCACGTGACGATAAATAGCAATAGACTGACCGGTACAAAATAAAAGCAGGGAATATTTCAAAATAAATCTGAGACTTTCTAAAAAAAAATTAAGCACCAATAAAACTCCCTAAATTAGACAAATAATCTGATGCGTTAGAAATATTTAGTCATGACAGAATAACTAAATTAAACCCGGTAAATATCACCTTTAAAACGGACTGGCCAGAATCCGTAGTAACAAACGCATACCCTGAGTTTATTTACGGAAGTAATTAAATACATACACACCTAAGTAAAATGAGTTAGACATATTTGCATGAGTAAAATTGAATAGACCTAGTTGCATGCAGGTACGTGTAGTATTTTGTTTTTGAGCGATAAAACACGAGTATAGGTAGCCTCGATCCTAGAGCTAACAGACTAGAATAACCGCAGTTGGGGAGTGTTAACCTAGCGGTGGTCTAAAAAATATTATTAAATTAAAATCGGTTAAAAAAGAAGATAAACTAACTAATGTACACATAGTAGCACCAAAAGCAACTAACGTTTTTTTTTATTTATTATTCGCATCCTCCCGCTTCTTATCTCGCTATCGTTAGGACCTCCCTTTGGAGATCCTAGCCGTCAGGACCTCTTTTGCTTGTTGATCTGACCGTTAGGACCTCCCTTTGGAGATCCTAGCCATCAGGACCTCCTTTGCTTGTTGATCTGACCGTTAGGACCTCCCTTTGGAGATCCTAGCCGTCAGGACCTCCTTTGCTTTCTAGCCGTCAAGACCTCCTTTCCTTGTTGATCTGACCGTTAGGACATCCCTTTGGAGATCCTAGTCGTCAGGACCTCCTTTGCTTGTTGATCTGACCATTAGGACCTCCCTTTGGAGATCCTAGCCGTCAGGACCTCCTTTGCTGGTTGATCTAACCATTATGACCTCCCTTTGGAGATACTAGCCGTCAGGACCTCCTTTGCTTATTGATCTAACCGTTAGGACCTCCCTTTGGAGATCCTAGCCGTCAGGACCTCCTTTGCTGTTGATCTTGACCGTTAAGACCTCTCCTTTGGAAATCTTAGCCGTCAGGACCTCCCTTGATTATATCTTGATCGCTAAGACCTCCCCTTTGGAGATCTTAGCTGTCAAGACCTCCCTTGATTAGATCTTGACCGTTAAGACCTCCCCTTTGTGGATTTGACCGTCGGGATCTCCCCTTTGTGGATCTGACCGTCAGGACCTCCCCTTTGTGGATCTGACCGTCAGGACCACCCCTTTATGGATCTGACCGTTAGGACCTCCCTGTCCCTTGGACTTCTCAGCCCTCTGGACCTCCCCCTCAATCTTTTTGCAAGGACCTCCCTTGCGGGTTGTGGCCACCTTGCGGTCAGGACCTCCGGTCCTGTTCTCGGACCTCCCTCGTGGGTGAGGACCTCCCTTAACCTCTACGGGACCTCCTCAAGGTCTCTGCAGGACCTCCCCTTCGGGCTTTGACCGGCCCCATTTGTCAGTCACGCCCACTTTTCTTGATCCTTTGACCATGTCCTTGGCACTTGGAAGTCTGCAAGCATTTCATGCCTATTGTGTCGCATTAAATGCTACCACCTTTTTGCAACACCGAGCCATCCTTTGTCTCATCTTTTATCTGCTCCCATCTCTTCCCACACCTACTCTTGACCTCACGTGCCCTTGGACCTCCCAGCAGCTCTGGCAATATAAGCTTGGGCCAGCTCTCTTCCTTTGCCTTTTCTTCATTTTTAACTCTTTGGCTCACTCAGTCTGCTCTCTGGACCTCCTGCTAACCATTGAGCCTCATTTGGCCAGCTCTCGAGACCCTCTCCCAAACCGTCGAACCTCCTCTAGTCAGCTCTTTGGATCTCCTCCTGACCATCAAACCTCTCTGTTGGCTCTAGTCTTACGTTTCTTTGGAGTTCTTTTGGTTTTTACTTGGCTTTGGTTTGACTTGCGCTGTTTTATCGTGTAGACATCGATGTTGCTGGTGAGCCTAAGCTTTGTGAGGGGGAAGACCTGTAAAGCTTTCGAGCAGGAGGCAAGTTACACTCTTGATCATATTGCACCTATTATTTCACCCTATATATGTTCCATTTTAAATAATAATGCATGCCTACTTTACTAAGTTATTTCAATACCTGTCGTTAAATTCATAGTTATGCCTAATTCCTTTGTATGACCTCTGTTGATCTTGAACCGAACATGTTGTCACCCTAGGCAAAACCTGGTTTTACGCAATAATGTGGACCAGGACCCTTTTAAAAAGTAAAGCTTAGTCATGCTTAGAGAAAAGAATCTTGATTTGGGAAGTTTGGCCAAAAATATCACATGTCTAAATGATTTGAACCATGGCATTGGTGTGTCATGGAGGTTTTACAATGACCATGGCATTGGTGTGTCATGGAGGTTTGAAAAGCAAAGAAATGTAAAATGGGCTTGGACTTGGGCGGCACTGGTTGTTTGGTTGGTGCAAGTCTATGCACGGGATCGTGCCTTTATGGTGGAACGATGCCCTTGGGTTTGTGGTTGGCTGCCCAAGTCAGTTAAGGACCGGTCTGCGAGTGTGTTTTGCTATGCCTTATCGTGCAACCACATGTCATGCATGGGCGGGACCTGGCTGAATAATTTGCAAAGTTCCATCGCATTTGATCCTGTTTGTACGTGGGATGGTCTTTTATTGCCTGTCTTTTATGACTATGTCTTTCATGACTATTTTGTTACCCATCTAGCTCAAGAGGGGGCCTTAGACCTCTGTGGATTAGCTATCCATAGGGTGGGGTGAAACCTTAGTGGGGTGAACTGCGGTGGAACGATGCATTGTAAAGGCCTTGTCATGAGCTCTAGACCACTTATCTTCGGTAGTGAGTGGTGGCACCCCGGATGCCAGACAAACTAGAGAAAACATGTCTTGTGGGTAAAGTTGCACACCTCTGCAGAGTGTAAAACTATTTGAATAGCCGTGTCCGCGGTTATGGATATGCTAGCATAGCTGCTCAAAGTTAGATGTTGGTTTTGTTTTCAAAAGACTTGTGAAAATGGTTTTGGATTTCTATCCAAATGGGTTTCGGGCAGGGAGCCTTGTGACAGGAGGGTATCCTTCACCACTCGTGATGAATGTTATCCAACTGAAAACTGAGATTTGTAAAATGAAATTTACTTATTGTAATTGCCTTGAACTTAGTACTTGTAATTGAAATAAACTTGGCTTTATGCAAACTAACCATATCAACCTGCCTTTGATATATCCATTATGCATGTCATTCTGTTATTTGGCTGGTGTAATTTGCGAGCACGGTTGTTGTGCTCACTCTTGCTTAAAATTAATCTTTTGAGCAGGAATGGAAGCCTTGAGATGATCTTGCTGTGGACCAAGTGGTCCTGGATGACTAGGATGCGCCCTCTAGCCGATTGCCTGTCGTGTATCAAATGGCCTTTATGTTTATCTTCTGTTGTATTTTGGTTTGTTGGCTTGTAAGCCTCCCCTTTGTAATCAACTTTGTTGTTATTAATAAAGCCCTCGTTGAAGTGTATGGTACCACTGTTGTATGCTGTGAAGAGCTAGTTGTTGATCCTTGGGACTAGCTCGGTTCACACGGGGGAGCATGGGGTGATCCCTGACCACCACGACCACCCTCGGGTCTGGTCGTGGGAGGTCTTTGGGGTGATCCCAGCCCTCCACGACCTCCCTCGGGATTGGTCGTGGGAGGACTTGGGCCACCTCAGGTCTCACGACCTCCTCAGGATTGGTCCTTCGACCTCTCTTGAGTTGGCTCGTGGCTGTGGTGACCTCCCTGTGCCTCACACTCCCTCCCGGTCAGGTCTCTAGACCTCTAGGAGATCCTACTGGACCTCCTGGGCGGTCGTGGAGATGCCCCCTTAGCGGTCCTACCAGATCTCCTAGGAGGTCCTGATGGACTTCCGAGGAGATCCTGGAGGACCTCTCGGGTGGCCTCTGGCCGGGGCGTTACAGGTAGAGTGTTGGGTTCGGGGATGTCCGGCCTAACCAAGATTATGGGAACTCGGTGGAGGACTGGGTGAGCGCCCCAGGACACCGACGGAAAATAATGGGTGGTGACTTAACCACGTAACCTGAAAAACATTTTGTATTCTGAACTCGGAACCGCATCAAAGGAAATGCGGGAGACCAAGCGTACAGAGAGCTCAGAGTAGCTATGGGTAAAGCGGTACAAAGCCTGCGTAGTGCAAAATAAAATCATGTATTCATGCATGTCTGCTGGTTTGGAGTCTACGATGACCGCTAGGGTTTTATCTTCTTACCAAGTGATAAATAGTCTTTTCAGAATTAAGACCTGCCATGTAAATCTTGATAAATTATTTTCCAGAAAAAGAGATGAGCTAGAAAATGTGGTAAAGAACAGAGAAGAGTCATACAGTGCATCTTTGCTAATAAATGCTTGCTAAGTACACAAGTACTCATTCTTGCTATTATTCTCCTTTGTTAGATCCTAGTCTAGCCGAGAACTATCCTGAGTGGGATGAAGGACACACAGGTGCCGAGGAGGCCGCAGGATGCGAGGGCGCTTACTACGAGGACCAAGGTGAGGTGGACCCCTTATTCAGCGAGTGGGACGAGTAGACGACTGGTGGAGCAGGGTAGGCAAGCCAGGGGATTTTTATACAGGTTCAGGCCTTCTCCGGAGAGAATAACAACCCTACTCCTATGTGACTATATTGAGTATGCTGGTTACAGATCAAGAGAAACACTCAAGTCTCGTGTCTTGTGCTCCTGATTGCCTCTCCCCTCTTGTCGTCTGCTGATTCCACCTTTTATATAGTGCTCGAAGTGGGTGGTGGTTTCTCCAGTCCAAAGGGCGCCTCAACGCTTCAGATGATGAAGCAGTTACTAGAGATTATTGCTAGAGTAGTAACGTCCCCACATCGCCAGGCAATTATCATCAGGGCAGAGAGTTTAATCGTGCAATTACTCTAGAGAATAACAGCGTATACTAACTATTTAGATGTCCTAATCAATTGGGCTTACTTGTTTGCAAACTCAATCAATTATAGGGTGGTCGTAGTTGACCTGGTCGTAGAAGGACTTACGACCATATGGTGGTCGTAGAAGAACTTATGACCACGTAGTTGTCGTAGTAGAACTTACGACCATGAGGTAGTCGTAGAAGGTCTAACAACTCCAGCTTTTCCTTTATGAACATTAAGGGGTATACTCAAGAACCATATGACGGTATTATTATCCATAATAAGAATTACAGATAAATAATTAAATGAGGATTATTAGATCCTCGTCATCTAGCCCCCAACTTCAAGTAAAAGTAACTTACTTGGAAAAGGAGTCGTAAATGATCTTATGACTAGAAGGTGATCGTAGAACAATTGTCGAAGGAAAGACTTTTCGACTGGTATTTCATTTGACCAGAAATAGACTTGGTCAAGAAGGTTGTAGGAAATCTTATGACTACAAGGTGGTCATAGAAAATCTTACGACTGCAAAGTGGTCATAGTATGGTTAATCGGAAGTAAAACCTTTCCAACTGGTATTTCATTTGACAAGAAATAGACTTGGTCAAGAAGGTAATTTTGATTGAGGTATAAAGATAGACTCGGTTTTCTCAAATAGGCAAATTAAATAATCTTAATCGACTCTCACAAATTTGTCCGTTGGAGCAATTCCCGAAGAGGTGGCAACTGTTGAGTTTCCACTATCTCTTATCTCAAGCGTGCGGTTATAAAAACTTATTGTGGGTTAGACTTAGGGTTTTTGACCTTTCCCCAATCGCTTCAACTGTTCATCAAGCTCTTGCGTTCTCCGCCACCAACCAAATCGTACGCTCTCTTGAGACCTTTCCCAATCCAAATCTCCCCCTTTTTGAGAAAGATGGCCGGAACCACTTCCTAGTCGGCAGAATCGGAGATAGATGCGGCCAAGATGAAGGCTTTGGTCGCCGCCGAGAAGATCCCTAATAAAGAGTTTGTGAAGTGGATTGACACTGCTAGGCAACATTGGACGTCGGGGGACATCGGGCATATTCCCGTCTTCCAAGCGTACTATGAGTGTGGCCTTCGATTGCCTGCTCACCCTTTCCTTACACTCGTGCTCGAACACTTTGGGGTGAAGGAATTGGTGAACCTCGTTCCCAATTCCATCACGATGTTAGGTGTGTTCATATACTTGTGTGAGGCATACCTGAGGATTCCGGCCGACTTAGAGCTATTTCAGTATTTCTACGGGATGACTAGAATAGCCGGAATCGCCGGTAGCTATGCTCTAAAGCTCCACGATAGGAAGTCAAAGGAGTACATTCAGATGTTCATCCGGTTGTCATGGCCAAGATGGAAGAAGAGGTGGTTCTACTAGGACACAACCAGTGAAGACAGCCTCTCTTTTGCTGGGAAAGCTGCTAAGAAGATTTCTTCCTGGGATTTAACTCCCAAGGATCTTGGCCGGATCGCCCCTTACATTCAAGCCATCAAAGATTTGAAGGAAGAGGGGCTCATCGAATGGCACGTGGTGAAGGATTTCATCACGCGCCACATTAGCCCTCTGAAGAAAAGAGCTCATCCCATGTGGAGGTACTCGGGGCTGAAAGACCTGACCAGAGATTACGAGAAGGGTAGGTAAATATTCAACTTATGTGACGACCCGGCCAGGGGCTTCACCCAAGAGGTCCTCCAGGACCTCCCTGGGAGTCCACCAGGACCTCCCAGGAGGTCCCAAGGGTCTCTCGGGCAGTCCTCTCAGGCCTCCCAAGAGGTCTAGCCGGACCTCCTAGAGGTCCAAAGAACTGACCCGAGGAGGTCTTGGGGCTCAGGATCTCCCTAAGAGCCACGACCAGACCTGGGAGGTCCAGAGACCAACCCGAGGAGGTCATGGGACTTGGAGAAGTCCTAACCCTCCTGTGATCCGAACCAGTCCCAAGGATCAATGGTTGGTTCGCACAGCATACACGAGTGGCAACATACATCCACGAGAGACTTTATTAACAGCAAAAGAGTTGATTACAAAGTTTGTTTACAACCCAACAAGAACCAAATACACAGTAGAAACAAAAGTCAAGTCCATCCAATACACCACAGGCAATTGGCTAGAGTTCGGCCTAGTCATCTTGAGCTTCATCATCCTCAAAGTCCTCTCCTGCTCAATGGTTAATCAAGCAAGAGTGAGCACAACAACCGTGCTCGCAAGTTACACCCGTCAATTAACAGAATGACATGCATAAATGGATATCTCAAAGGAAGGCATAATATGGTTAGTTTGCATAAAGCCAAGTTTGTTTCAAATACAAGTACTAAGTTCCAAAGCATATAACAATAATTGAAATTCATTTTCAAGTCTCATTTTTCAGTTGGATAGCATTCATCAATATGATGGTGAAGGATACCCTCCTAACATAAGGCTCCCTGCCTACCCCATTTGGATAGACATCCAAAAATATTTTTCATAATTCCTTTGAAACCAAACCAAGATCTAACTTTGAGCAGCTTTGCTAGCATGTCCATAACCACAGACACGGCTATTCGAATAGTTTTACACTCTGCAGAGGTGTGCGGCTTTACCCACAAGAGGTAATCCACTTATACTATCTACTTACACACTTCCAAAGGTGTGCGACGAAGGGATTACCACAAGGCCTTTACAATGCATCATTCCACCGCAATCCACCCTACTCTAAGGTTTCACCCCACCTTACGGATAGAACCCCGTAGAGATCAAGGGCCCCCTATTGAGCCAGTGGGAATTACATAGTCATAAAAGATAGGCCATAAAAGACCACCCACACCCCAGCCAGATCAACTGCAATGGAACTTTGCAAATTATTCAGCCAGGTCCCGCCCATACAGGACATGTGGTTGCATGATAAGGCATAGCAAAATACACTCACAGACCGGTCCTTAACTGACCTAGGCAGCTAACCACAACCCCCGGGCATCGATCAACCATAACAGGCACGATCCTGTGCATAGACATGCACCAACCAGTCAACCAACTCCGCCCAAGTCTAAACCATTTTCCATTTATACCTTGCTTTGCCAAAACATTTGTAAAGCCTCCATAGCACACCAATGCCATGGTCATGTGCAAAATCTCCATGACACACCAATGCCATGGTTATTTGCCAACCACCATGACACACCAATGCCACAGTTCAAAATAGTTAGATAATTGGTAATGTTTGGCTAAAACTTCCCAAATCAAGATTCTTTAGCTAAGCATGGCTAAGCTTTACCTTTAAAAAGGACCTGGCCCATACTATTGCACAAGCCAGGTTTTTGCCTAGGGTGACAATCATGTTCGGTTCAAAGGTGACAGTGACCATACCAAGAAATTTAGGCATAACTAAGATGGTAAAAGCAGGTATTGAAATACTTAGTAAAGTAAGCATGCATTAACATTTGAAATGGAACATATATATGTTGAAATAATAGGTGCAACATGATCAAGAGTGTAACTTGCCTTGTTCAAAGGCTTGGGTGTCTTTTTCTTCTTCGGAGAGCTCTTGCTCCTCAGTGTCTTCACAATCTACACGAGGAAACCAAAGCAACTCAATACAAAGCTCAAATAAGATTCAAAGAAACTTCAATGAAACTCCAAAATAAAACCAACAGAGAGGCTAGGTCAGTTTGGAGGAGGTCCAAGGAGCTTGCTGAGGAGGTCCGAAGCTTTAGGAGGAGGTCCAGAGAGCTTTGGAGGAGGTCTAGAGCTTGCTGGAGGAGGTCTGAAGCTCAAGGGAGGAGGTCCAAGAGCTTTGGAGGAGGTCCAGAGCTTGCTGGAGGAGCCAGAGTGTGGAAATGAGCAAAAAGGAAGAAGAAGAAGGGCTGCCCAAGCTTTTATAGCCAAAGCCACCGAGATTTCCAAGGGCTCTCAGGCTCTAAAGTGAGTGGAGGAAATGATAGGAGTTGGTAAAAGATAAGACAAACGGTAGCTCAATGCTGACAAAAGGTAGTAGCATTTAATGCGACACAACAAGCATTAAATGCTTTGAGGACTTCCAAGTGCAAAGGACATGGTCAAAGGATAAAGAAAGAGGTCGTGACTGACAAATGGGGCCAGTCAAAGCTCAAGGGGAGGTCCTACGGGCAGGAGGTCCCAAAAGACACAACAACGGGGAGGTCCTGATGGTCAGATCCTCAGAGGGGAGGTCCTGACGGTCAGATCCTCAGAGGGGAGGTTCTGACGGTCAAGATCCAAACAAAGGGAGGAGGTCTGAACGATTAAGATCTCCAAAGGGGAGGTCTTACCAGTCAGATCTAACAAAGGGGAGGTCTGGACGGTTAAGATCTCCAAAGGGGAGGTCCTAACGGTTATATTTAACAAAGGGGAGGTCTGGACGGTTAAGATCTCCAAAGGGGAGGTCCTAATGGTCAGATCTAATAAAGGGGAGGTCTGAACGGTTAAGATCTCCAAAGGGGAGGTACTAACGGTCAGATCTAATAAAGGGGAGGTCTGGACGGTTAAGATCTCCAAAGGAGATGTCCTAACAGTCAGATTTAACAAAGGGGAGGTCTTAACGGTCAAGATCTAAACAAAGGGGAGGTCTGAACGGTTAAGATCTCCAAAGGGGAGGTCCTAACGGTCAGATCTAACAAAGGGGAGGTCCTGACGGCTAAGATCTCCAAAAGGGAGGTCTTAACGGTCAATATCTAAACAAGGGAGGTCCTGACGGCTAAGATCTCCAATGGGGAGGTCTTAACGGTCAAGATCTAAACAAGGGAGGTCCTGACGGCTAAGATCTCCAAAGGGGAGGTCTTAACGGTCAAGATCTAAATAAGGGAGGTGAGCAATAGTGAGATAAGAAGCGGGAGAAGTGGGATCCATTGGATTTCAATCGAACGGGCCAAAGTGATTAAGCCGTTCGGACCATCCAGAGCTAACACTAGATCTCAGCCATTGAACTGGATCGGGCGGTCCAAAATGGTTGGGACGTTTGGACCGACCGAGCGCCTCTACAGGTCGGACCGTCCAGCAAAGATCTGAGGGCTCAAAGAGGGTGGGACGTTCGGACCATTCAAACATCTCAGCAAGATCAAACCGTCCAACGCAAATTGAACGGTGCACAAGCGATAAGGGTCTGAATCAAGTGGAAGGCTCGAACGGACGTGAGGGAGGTCTAGGTGAACCTAGGGGTGGTCCAATTAAACGAGGAGGAGGTCCTAGAGGACATGGGGAGGTCCTGAAGGACACGGGGAGGTCCAAATAGACAAGGAGGCGGTTCTAGAGGACATGGGAAGGTCCTGAAGGACACGGGGAGGTCCAAATAGACAAGGAGGAGGTCCTCGAGGACATGGGGAGGTCCTGAAGGACACGGGGAGGTCCAAATAGACAAGGAGGAGGTCCTAGAAGACATAGGGAGGTCTTGAAGGACACGGGGAGGTCCAAATAGACAAGGAGGAGGTCCTAGAGGACATGGAGAGGTCCTGAAGGACATGGGGAGGTCCAAATAGAAGGAGGTCCTAGAGGACATAGGGAGGTCCTGAAGGTCACGGGGAGGTCTAAATAGACAAGGAGGAGTTCCAACAGAACAGAGAGTGAGTACAAATGAACATGAGTGAGGTTTAGACCTGGGAAGGGAGGTCTAGACCAGAGTAAATCTAAGCACTTGGGAGGTCTAGACCTAATGAGGTCCGGACCAGAGAAGAACAAAGCCAGCGTAGAAAAGAGGAGATCACCAAAACTCCACAAACCCAAATAACCAAATGCGAGTTTTAGTTGAAGTTTGATTTAATCAATTGAAATCTATTCTGAAATTCTCAAGTTAAGCTTTGAATTCTCATCAAAACAAAATGGTTCCTTTTATTTTGAAAATTCAAAAAAAAGGCTCCCAAAAATCAGGATGTTACAACTTAGCTCTCTTTCTGTTGATTTTGAACTTGGCTATTGAAAGTTTATTTACTCCTACAGATCTCTCACAAGCGAAAATTGATGCTCGAGTCAAGCTCATTTGTGAGAAATCCCTACCACCTAATGTGGTGGTTCCTCAAATCCTAGCAATCTTGTCCGCAAAGGATAAGATGGAATGCCTAAAGGTAATCAAGGATTGATTTCATCTTTAGGATCTCGTAGTCATAGAAATTCTTACGACCATAGGATTGTCGTAGAAAAACTTACGACTAGGTACTAGTCGTAGAAGAACTAACAACCATGGGATTGTCGTAGAAAAACTTACGACTAGGTACTGGTCATAGAAGAACTTACGACCAACTAGTAATATTTCTTTTTCTGATTCTTGCAGAAAGTAGGCATGGAAGACCGTCAAGACGATGAAGAAGTCGAATTGATGGTCATGGGCATAGAGGTAGTGCAAGTTAAGGCTCCTTCGGCAAAAAAGCGTCGACTTGTCAAGATAGTCAAACAAAAAGGGGCAAGCTCGAGTTCGGCTGCTTTGATCTGGCCTTTTGAGAAATTCACTGTATATATGGCTACTGCAGAGAAAGCCAGGGCGGTCGAAGCGACCAAAGCTCTCAAACACAAAACTCTCAAGACCAAGGTACCCTTCTACTACGACAATAAGACTTCCGCAGTTTCTGTCTCCCGTGGCTTTGTCAACACTACTACAGGAACCGACATCACAGACGGTTCGGAACCGTCATCACAGATGGTTTCCAACCGCCTATGTTTGTTGGTCTGTGATAACAGATATTATCACGACGGTACAAAACCGCTCGTGATATGAAATATCGCTGACGGTTTTATTAAAAACCGTCAGTGAAGTCAAGTATCACAGACGGTTTGAGCAGACAACCGCTCGTGATATGAGAATATCACGAGCGGTTCTAAATAAAACCGCTCGTGATAGAGAATATCACGAGCGGTTCTAAATAAAAACCGCGTGATTTTCGAATATCACGGGCGGCTTTTGTGTAGAACCGCTCGTGATATTCTCCTATCCTGACGGCTTTTTTGTAGAACCGCTCGTGATATTTCGCTATCACGCGGTTTGCCATTTGAAACCGCTCGTGATTTTTGCCTTCACTGCAGCGGTTTTAACACAAAACCGCTCGTGATAGCTCGCACTTCGCCCACAATTTCTTTGTTTTCTGGCTAGCCTCAGAATTGCTAGCCATGCCCTCTGAAAACAAGCTTTCACGTAAAATGCATTCAAGCATTCACGTAAATGATTCAAGCATTCACGAAAATGATTCAAGCATTCACAAACAGATTCAAGGAGCCATGACAACTCAAAGTGATCATTACTCAAAATAAATTACAAAAGATCCGCATTTGTTCAAGTATTGTCGCTATAGTTACAACTAGATTACAATTGTTTGCGTTGAGAGGTTTTAGTGGGGTGATGCTCGGGTTGGCGACGAGTGAAACTCTCCATTGTCGTTAATAATTTACGTGTTGATAAAGGCAGAGCTTCCTCGAATGTCCTTGATCTCTTCCGCAACGAGTGAATCACATTGTAAATTCAAGGCCTGCCGCTAGCAAGAGTAAAGTGGTAAGATATATATATTTAAATTTATAATTAGGAAATAATTATTTCGAGATTGACAAACCTCAGGATCCTTCTTCCTAGTCAGAAGGATTAGTGCATATGATAGCGCACGAGATTGCACATAACTCATCATCTTTTGTCTTTGACCGCAAAAAATAGAATTACATATATAGGTATAGTCAGTTCGAGACGCGTTATTATGAAGTATGATATAGGATTATAGTGTTGTAGCGCGTACCGGAAAATCCATCCTGTGTGTTAGTTGGGCGCTCTTTCCATTGTATATTCCTTTGTTGGCAACATAATTGATGAACGACCTACATGATTCGAAAAGGTTATCCTCGGCCATTTCAAACGAATGAAGACTACAATAGAGTTATGTAAGGAGGAAATGAGCATACCTCTCGAGTATTCCTCTTAGAGTGCTGAAGTCATGCTTGTTGCGGTTTAGGGAATCAAGGTATATCACATGGTTCCTCTTGGGTATAATAACTAAAAGGATCCAGTGGTACCTACTCATGTATGTCGCTATAGTCATTAAACCTAAGTTCGTGCTACGTATAAAGTACAAATGAAATTTGTATAGCAAGTAGTGACACTTACCCCGGTTGTAGGGCACCACTATGTACTTCATGTTAAATGACGAAGCAATGACCTCGTTATGTATTTCTCGATGAAGGATGAGTCTTGTTGGATGGTTTGCAACGATACCACATGTGGGTCGAGGAAACCCACTGGTTCTTTCCATTCCCGGACATTTTTCAGCATGTATCTATACATAAGCAATGAGTTGTGATATTTATTGGTATTACATGAATGTAGAACTTGATTATGCGCACTTACGAATGTCCAACATCGAGAAGCGAGACGTCGAGGCCAACGAGGTTGAATAGTTGAAATAAGTCATTGAAGCCCACGACGAAGTACCTCGCCCCGTTGAAGAAATGCTTGTCCTCAGATCGACGGTGATTCGAGATCGCACCCTTCTTTTGGGTCTTCGCCATACCGTGCATGCAAAGCCCGATAAGCATATCCGTGCATTATCATCGATCGGAGCACAATGGTTTTCCGATGATGTAGTTCCTGCATCGCGGACTTCCGGACTTGGGAGGCGCCTTAACGCTTGTGTATTTCGATTTGGCCTTAGCGATTGGCGGCGTCTTCTTGTGAGACGACTCGGGAACGGATATGACGGCACGCTTTTGTTGTTCCGGCGCCTTCTCCACGGAATCAAGAGGTGGCCTTATGAGGCTAAACATGAGGTGGAGTCATCGAGGGTCCCGTTGGAGAGGAATGGTCGTGTCCAGATCGCAAGACCGCTGGGTCGAGGCAATGTCCTTCTTGGGCCTTTGGATAAAAGAGAGGACGGCATCCCTAGTGTTGTGATCTCTTCGTTGGGCAAATCTTGGCGGACGGCTCGAAATTGACATGTACCATATCCACTGGACCTGGCGTAACTGCGGCGCCGGTGGCACCGCCGTCTTTGATCGCCCTTCCTCGTATGGATACACCATCCTCTTGTGACCTCAATACAAAGGGACCCATCCATCCTCACTTGGAGCTTACAGGCGTCGGCTCCTACAAAACGACACGCAATTAGCTAAGGCGTCCTATAGGTCTATCTTTGGTGCGATCCATAGATGTACGTTACCTTGATGTCGCTTATCGGTAATCGGACGTCGTCATGTTCACAATTATACGCGACGCGACGCTACTCCGACGCCGAGGAGGACCGCCTCCCGAATTAGCGAGGCGGCTTGCATCACCGCTCATGAGTATATCCATTTGACTCGCAATCTCGCCATCTCTACTTGAAATTGGTTAGTAATCATCTGTACCAACTGGTTGTCGTGCTCGGCCTTGGATCTCTTCCTAGTCCTATACGTGCAGTAGTCGTCCGCGAATCCATGACTCCAAGGTACGTTAACCCCAAAGCCTCGCGTGCGACCCGGGTGCTCCTTGTTTCCCAAGGCCGTAGATAGTATATCATTCTCCCTGCCTGCATGGAAGGAGCCTTGGGAAGCTTGGGCAGTCAAGTCACGCTACAAGAGGTCATCATGTTATTATAGGCACTATGAAGTGATGGACTTATTAACAACTTAGTAGTTCGACATATTTACCACACGTTGGGACACTTCCGGTCCGCCGGGTTTGTGAAGGAGATCTGCTCAAGACGAGACTTGTGCCTCGCTTTAACCAAATTTTAGGGCAGCGGTCGTGACCTCGTGAAACAGGTTCTCCTTCTCCGCCGCCCATTCCTCAGATTTACCCGCGTGCCAGTGGTGCCGAAGTTGTGCGGGTGAGTGTTTCGTGTCCGAGAGCTTTGTGCGCCGCACTTTGCTCCTTAAATTCGCCGTCGTTTTCATAGCCACAAAGGTGTCCCATGCTTCCCGTCAAGAATTTGTCTTCGCTGAAGGGCGTTTGACCGTGTTCACGCATTTCGTGACAAGAATGCTCTTGAAGGTCCTCCACGATTTACCCATCGTGAGCATCGCCGTCCGTCGCACACGTGCCACATGTATCGAATAGTGAACTTCTCTCGAAAGTTCTGGCCCACAAAGGCGCCTTCGCTTTTCGTCAGTCCTTCCACGTTGGTGTGGTGATGAGGACCGTTCCTTGCAAGTATCCCGCAGATGGTCCGGAATCTCGCTTCCATGTCATTACGTCGACGGTGGCGGTGACCTCGTCGCCGCCTCTTCCATCTCATGGCGTCGGTGTCGTGGCCTTGTCGGCGCCTCTTCCATCTCTTGGCGTCGGTGATTGGCCGGCGAAGACGATGTCTCTGCCATCTCGCTTACTTGCTATCTATATAAGTTACATATGCAATAAAATGGATTGCAAGTGTCCCAAATTAACATATACATTTAAACTATTATGTGCTCTCGGAAGGAGAGTAGCTAAAGAACAAGTCTTTGCCATCTCAATCCTATTGTCTATACTCTTCATCGACCACGACATTAATCGGAGTGTACCATATGCTTCTTGCCTTGGAGGATTGGCAAGAAGTAAAGGTACACTCAAGTGTGTCGAGATCGACGAAGGAAATGCTAAGCAAAGGTTTAATCCTATAGGGCTCGCCGCCTCCCGCTCCTATTCTAACACTCCTAACACTCCTTAATCAACGAAGCAAAGGTTTAATGCTTCATGTACGAAGACTAGCCTTTAATGAAGACATAGAAACAAAATAGAATCAAGTAAAATAGACATAGCAAATAATCATAAATAATTCCAGCATAAATATGAAACAATTAATCTCAAGAAGAAATACAGAGGTTGACTATAGAGATCAAGATGGCAAATGAAAAGTTGAATGAGCTCATACTGGACTACTAACATTCCTAACACTCCTTAATCCACCAGCTTCTATTCTAACACTCCTAACACTCCTTAATCCACCAGCTTCTATTCTAACACTCCTAACACTCCTTAATCCACCAGCTTCTCTTGTGATCTTTGTATAGATAGAAACTAGTGATACAAATCTTTGTTCGAGCCTACTTCATCGAGCTCGACACCTTTCGAGTGTACCATTTGCTTCGTGTCGTGGAGGATTGGCACGAAGCAAAGGTACACTCAAGTGTGTCGAGATCGACGAAGAAAATGCTAAGCAAAGGTTTAATGCTTCATGTCTGTAAGACTAGCCTTTAATGAAGACATAGAACTAGAATCAAGTAAAATGATCGACGAAGGAAATGCTAAGCAAAGGTTTAATCCCAACATAGAAACAAAATAGAATCAAGTAAAACTTTCTTTTTGGATTGTTGTAAAAAATCTGATTTTAGCAAAATTTCAGAATTAATCCCAACAAAATTAATTAGCATTAAAGCATAATTTCTAAAGAATTTAACACTCCTTAATCCACCAGCTTCTCTAAGGAAATGCAAAGGAATCACAGACGGTTCTTAATAAGAACCGCTCGATTAAATTCTCAACCAATAAAAGGTCTAGAGATTAACAAAGATTACGCAGACACTATTCCAACATATTGATTGATGATATTATGTGCTCTCGGAAGGAGAGTAGCTAAAGAACAAGTCTTTGCCATCTCAATCCTATTGTCTATACTCTTCATTAAATGAATATGATAATATAAATTCAAACTATGAGCTCTAAACAATACTTTGCTTAAGCGTCAAACGATCTCAATCATTAATCGAAAACATATTAAACTTCGATCAAGCAGAGGTTGACTACAGAGATCAAGATGGCAAATGAAAAGTTGAATGAGCTCATACAGACTACTAGAAGAATCACAAACTAGTCATTAGATTACCAACGAAAACTGAATACTCTCAATGAATCAACATGAAGAATCGTAATAACTAGCTTTCAACCAAAGTAACCAATTAACAAGACATCATATTGATAGTAGCAAGTAATACAATAGAGCTCAAGTATGAACTAACTATCACATTCAATCTCGATATAAGAGCGAGTTCATCACGAGCATGTCAACAAAGCCCACCGATCAATTTGCAATGTAACGATGAGCTCAACCGAAAGTAACCAATTAACGAAGAGATCATATTGACGGAGCAAGTAATACAATAGAGCTCAAGTATGAACTAACTATCACATTCAATCTCAAGATAAGACATAGTTCATCACAGAGCATGTCAACAAAGCCCATTGATCAACAAAGCCGAAGCGCCACAGAGGAGCAATACTCACAGAGAGGATGCCGCACAAGAACTCACGGTGCAAGGAGGAGGCCGACACGGGAGGAGGACGGCGGGGAGAAGGCGGTGCAGAGGGAGGAGGCCCACACGGGTGGAGGACGGCGGCGCCGAGGTCGGAGGCGGCGACGCCGGGCTTACTGCCAGGGAGGTGAACGGGGCGCCGTGGTCGGGGCGGCGCACCGAGGTCGGCGGCGCCGAGGGGGCAGACCGAGGTTGAAGGCGCCGAGGTCGGGCGCCGAGGTTGGGGGCGGCGACCGAGGTCGGGCGGCGGCCGAGGTCGGGCGGCAAGCCGAGGTCGAGTCGGCGGTGAACTACGGGTGAGCCCTAAACCCTAGAGGAGGCGAACGAGCGCGAGAGCCTAAGGGCGCGGAGAGGAAGTGACAAGTGAGAGCAAAACCCTAGCGTTTCGCCTTATAAAAAGTATATCACAGACGGTTTATAACGAGAACCGCTCAGTGATAATATATCACTGACGGTTCTATAAACGAACTGTCAGGATAATCCTGACGGTTTTTAACTACAACCGCTCGTGATATGAACGTATCACGCAGCGGTTTTAACTAGAACCGCTCAGGATTCCTTCCTGACGGTTATACAACGGAACCGCTCGTGATAACTCTTCATTTTCCGCGTGTCTCTTCGTCTTCATTTTCTGCGTGTGTCTCTTCGTCTCCCGATCACACGGCGCGGCTTCATCTCTTCATTTTCCAACGCCGCTCTGACTCCCCAAATATCTCTTCGTCTCCGCTCCGCTTTAGATGAAATTGTTCTATATATAGATGTGTCCCTTCTACAATGTATTTCACACAACCTCCTTGATCCCCTTTCTCCACAAAAAAGTAAATGGCTGCCTCCTCTTACAGACACGCCTTTGACGCAAGACTCTCTCGCCAGACGTTGAGTCGTCTTCTTGGAAGAACACTATTTCAACAATGTCTTCACTCCTCCGTCTCGAGAATTTGCCGGAGCGGTGACGCCACCTTCCGCCGTCTTGACATTCTCTCCGCCGTGTCTTAGGGTGATCTCCCACTTTCGGCGAAGTTTACCGTGTCGTCGATGTGGTCCTCCAAAACGGTTGCACGTCTCTGTGAGGCTTGTCGTCACTTGACTGCTTAATCAAGGCAAAGAGCGATCGATTCGACGGTAAGAGACCCTCAAGAAGAGAAGAGAGCCTATGGGCTCTCTTCGACTTGATTCAACGACCGAGGGTCTTGGGACACACTCGAACGAATGGCGTCGTGGTGGACGATTTCGAGATTCGCTCGATCTTAAACCGTCCGCCCGACAGCGCCGCCTCGAAGTATTGAAGACGGAGATAGCGACCTACCTCCACCACTAGATAGGTTTCTAGTTTTTAATCTTTTTGTAAGCTACCGCCACGTTGTTTGGCTATATATATGAAAATTCCAAAATTAAAAAAAGTTTGGAGGAGAAGTTACTATATCTATTTGCCCATAGTAAGAGCTAGATCCTCATCCCATCGGTACTGAAGTGTGGAGGTATGTTGATCTGGAGCCAGTGTAGGGGGCGGCGGGTTGCTCCATCGCGGCGAGGGCAGAGAGGCAAATGTCATCGCGGCAAAGGCGGCGAAGGGACCTGACGCAGCGATCGGCGAGGATATCACAAACGGTTCTTAATAAGAACCGCTCAGGATAACAAAGTATCCTGAGCGGTTCTAAATAAGAACCGTCTATGATACTACGACGGTTGTAACGTAAAACCGCTGCGTGATTAGAGATTATCACAGACGGTTTGTGAATAGAACCGTCAGGATATTTCCTGACGGTTCTATTTCTCAACCGTCAGGATAGTGACTATCATGAGCGGTTCTAAAAAATACCGTATGTGATAGTTGTTCGCCGCCACCGGGTTGATCGATTTAATACGAGCGGTTCCAAAGGAACCGCTCGTGATGGGGCGTCTACTATAGCCTGTTTTGTAGTAGTGCAAGCAACTAGAAAAAAAGAACTGAAAGAGTTTTATGCCTTTTGTGAACAAAAGCTGCAGTCTTGACAGGGCCTATGGTCGAGGAAAGTGTTGCTCTTAGGGTGGTCGAGACATGTCTCGGACATCCGGAGAATCAAGAGGCCCAAGAAGCGGGAGTTCTCGCTCAAGACCCACGACCAGACATGGTCTTGGACTCATGGCTAACCCCATTCCTCAACTCGAATTTGGACCAGACGTGGTTGAAGAGAAGAAGTCAAAGAAATCTTCTTTAGGGAAGGTTTCTTTCGGATTCAAGATCAAATTCAGGAAATGAAGGTATGTAAAAAGACAAAAGTGCAAGAACAGCATTTACCTTTTGCTTTCTACCATTTGACGTGTTTTAATTTTTGTAATCTTAGCCCGACTCCTCCAACCCTCAAGGATGTTCCTGTCAAGGAACCCACTGCTATTTCTCCGACAGTCGGAGGAATGACAGTGGTGGTGGTCGAAGGGTCGTCCATCATTCATGTGGTGGTGGAGGAGGCAGAGGCGAAAATGGTGCATGATGCGGTAGAGGCATCTGGTCAAGGTGGCGGATCGTTCGACCACTGCGCTGGGAAGGAAGTCGCCGTAGATGTTCCCCCTGGTCCCCAAGGAGAAGCTACCATCACTGAATCAAAAGAAGAAGAATACATCAACTACTTTTTTGAGTTCTTCGGCCTAGCTTCTGTTGTGGGGTCTTCTGCTTTCAGGTCTCGTAATTGAGTTACCCACCCCAAGGACATTACTAACAGGGGGAATGTTTTCGATGACAAGCGTGTCGAAAAGGTGTGGTGGAATTGAGTTCAAGAGATTGATGAACTGAAGAACCCTACAAGAGTATTTTCTTTGTTTGCTCGAACGAGCATTAACGTAAGTACCTGCCGCCCAACATTTACATATGTGTATTATCTCGCTTCTCACTGTCTTTCTTTATACATAAAGCTTTGGAACAAATTGTCACTGTTGATGAATACAACTGACAACTTGTTCAGCTACGACAGGAGAAAGTGGTACTCTGCGAGTAGGCAGAGAGATGATAAGTTACTGCTACTCATAGTCGTTTATGTTTCGACCACCTGCATAGTGCTTATGAGGATTGTCGTAGAAAAAACTACGACTAGGTACTGGTCGTAGAAGGACTTATGAATAGAGAATGGTCGTAGAAAAACATACGACCAGGTACTGGTTGTAGAAGACTTACGACCAGGGAATGATCGTAGAAAACGACCACTTGTTCTATGCTCATGTCTACTCTTCACCTCTGTAGGTTCAAGAGCGACAAAAAGACCTTGGTTGATTCGCTCGACTATGAAAAAGTCGAAATGAAAAAGCTAAAAGAATAGAAGGAGGCCCTTCTAAAGAAGCTTCAGGAGGCAAACTCTGCAATTCAAAAGTTGCAGGGACGAATAAACGGTAAGTTCTGAACCTAAGACCGCTTATGATAATGATCTTCTTTTATTTTCCTAACTTTTATTCCTCTTCAGAAAAAGAGGTCGAAATAGGGAATCTTGAATCAAGGATAGAGAAAATACCTTGATTGTTCATGAGATTTCCCGTATCGCCAAAGAAAAAGATTAGGAGACCAGGTCGTGGGAAGAGCGATATGCAAAGAGCACTTCTTCCCATGATGATGAAGTCAAGAAGCTGGGCTCTCGACTAGCAGGTAAGCAACTCTTTACCTGCGACCAGTTTGGTTTTTTAGTCCTTTAAGGGTTATTTTGTCTGACTAGTCTTACTCTTTCAGAGCATGCAGTCGAAATAAAACAACTTCATGAGGTTTCGACTCATAATTAGGAGGAGATAAAGTCGATGAAGATCAACCTTCAAGACAACATTTCTCTCTTGAACGATGTACTTAGTGAGTTGTGTGCTGAGGAGGTCACTCCTCGTGGTGACACGATGATTGCCTACATGAGTACTATTGGAGAACAAGTCGAAACTTTGCAAGAGTTGGTGACCACTCTGAAGACCAACCAAGCTGATTCGATAAAAGAGGCAGTCGAAGACGCAATAAGTTTAGTTCTAGCAAAACTCAAAGCTCGTGACCCCAATTTTAATCTGCAGCCAATTGAAGCCGACTACGACTGCTCTGAAGCAGAAGTGGAGCAGTTGATTGAAGATATGTAGTCGGTCAGCAAGAAGGTCACAGAGGAGATGCAAATAGGATCTCCCTCATCAGAGTAGTTTGCAGTAGGGAACTTGTAAAGACAAGCTTTCTTTAGTATGAATATATGAATATGCTTTTTTCTACAAATCATCTTGTCGAGTAGTTAGTAACTCATAAGATAATGAATGGAAAAAAGAAATTAAGACTAAGAATTCAAGTTATATTAATAACTTTATCCTAGCCCTCGACTATTTGCTTAGTTTATTTAGATAAACTAAGTAAATAGTGTGAAAAGGGTTTTCTTCAAAAAAAAAAAAGAGGGAGGTTTGGCTAACTTATAGTGTTCGATCATGATTATCATGCACTGGTTATAAGAGTAGGAACGAGTCAACACTAGAAAGTTCCTTCAGTAGGCAGGACCACATGTAGAAAGGAAAGGCTTCGACTAGGCGATGTTACCCTCTCTGACCAGATAAATAAAATTAAGAGCGGTGACTTGAGTTAGACAAACGTCTAGAGTACCTTAAATATTCATTCGACCTTCTAGTGGACTCAGTAGGTTTGCCCTGGTAGCAAGAGTTAGAAACAGGACGACGCTAGGAAGTTCCTTCTAGTGGGCAGGACCACGTGCAAAGAGGAAAGACTTCGACTAGATGTTGTGTCTTTCTCCGACCAGTTGTAACGAACTGAGTTTACCAAAAGTAGTTAAACAAATTACAAAAGTGTACGCTGCTTAGAGTATTTTTCAAAATGAATGAAGAAATAAACTAAGGTAAAAAGAGAGTTGGCTTGAAAATATTTCGACCATGTTTGTTGAACCCGAGCACTTTGTGTTGGCGGTAAAAAGTGAGAAGCAGTCGACACTAGGAAGTTCCTTCTAGTGGGCAAGACCACGCGCAGAAAGGAAAGATTTCAGCTAGGTGATGTTACCATCCTTTTGACCAGTGTAAAGAAAGATTGGGTACTAGTCGTAGAAGGACTTACGACCAGGAAATGGTCGAAAAATTATCAAAGCGCTACTCAAAGTAAGACAATAAAGATAGAAAGAACCTGATACTTTATTGTCAGGATGGTTGGTCATACATAAAATTTACGTAACTGGTCGATATTCCAAGAATTAGAGAGAACTCGGGGTAACACCCTGGCTATTCGGAAGCCAAGATGCCACCTAAATAATCTAACATACAACCATAATGCGGAAGAATTTGAACACTATCTCATCTAATGACATAAAGAGATCAATATTCAATAGAACCATGGCATGAATATAGTCTGAATCCAATCAATTATATCGAAGGAATGATCAAAGATCACAAGTAATACTTAAGCAACCGTAACATATCACTAGGTATCATTCACCATCTAAATTTATTTATTACAGTTCATCAATAACGAATAAAAGATAGAAACTAAATCGTAAGGTTGAACTTGAATATGGTGAAGTGAATGAGTAGTGCGTGTCTACTCCCTCCCAATTGAGCCAATATCAATGATCACCTAAAATAAACAAACAAAGCAAGAATGAGTCCGAGACTCAGCAAGTACAATGAATAATTAGACATACAACAATCATGATCATGACAACATCATTGAAGAATATGAATGTAACACAGAATGAATATTTGAATGAATGGAATGAATAAAATGAATGAAATGAAGGGACTGCACACATGCATATACCAGTATAGCTAGTGACACACCCGTCGGTGCTCACCTCCAGTATAGCTAGTGACACACCCGTCGGTGCTCACCTAAGCCTGTATTTAACAAAATACAGGGATCCAAGTCCCGTATGAAGAACGTTTCATACGGGTGTCCCAATCTGCCCACATTAGAATGGTGGGTCTTACATGCCCATACTGGAATTGATGGGTCTTTATAATCCACTCCCGTGGATGAAACATGAATAATGGATGCATGGAATGAAATATGAATAATGAAAGACATCCAACTATAATCATGGAATACTCGAATACGAAAGGAACATAACCATTGAATTTTATCATAGGTCATAGAAAAACACAGTGCGAACAACAAGAAATTAGCATTCATTAGCTTTAAGAATATTAAAGTACTTGCCCATGTTGGAATGATGGGACTTCACTACCCAGTTTAGTGGTGAACACGAAAGAAAGAACAAATGTATATGTTGAACGTAAACATATTATCGAAGAATCAGGGTATATCAACCATGAAGGAAAACAAGGAGTACCGAAATTACCCATTTCACATTTATCAATCAAGTGGAACAAACAACAAACAAGACAGATCAATTGTACTTGCCTCAATTGTGATACGGAAGTCAACGATAGAAAGCTCTAGCCCCAGGGTTCACCACCACCTGGCAGCCGTAAAACAATATACTAAGTACACCAACCAAAAGTGTACAACAATGCAATGAAACAAAAAGAGAACAAGCGTCCCTAATCGCAATCCCAACTTTTAATCAAAACACTCTCAAATTCCCAAATCTGTCCAAATGAACAGCTGTTAAGGAAAAATTCATAACTTTTGAGTCAAAACTCCAAAAACCATGAATCCAATTTTCCTAGAACCTACACAAGCCTAGCTACAACTTCTCAGGTGACCAAAAGATCAAACTAGTTCATCTAAGCCTTTGTTTGTAATCCCCAAGACCGATCTGCCATCTTCGGTACTATTAACTTGTGAATTTCATAACTTTTGTTTGGTTCAACCAAACACATTGTTATAATACTCTCTGGAAAATACAGGAAACCAACTATCTCAATAAAATTATCTCAAATATTTCCATTGTGCAACAAATATTGCAAATAGTCAAGTAAAACTCTTCTGTCCACAACAGAGAGGCAGATTATAGCCTGAGCTTCTAAAATTCATAACTTTTGATCTAAAAATCCAAAAATTATGAAATTTAACTTTCTGGAATCACAATGAAAATACCTACAACTCTCAAGGATACCAACTGACCCAATTCGGCCGTCTTCCATATAAAATTTACAGATCTATGTTCGCTGCACAAATCCTGAGACTGATTTAGCATCCTGTCTTGCGAAATTATGAATTAGCACTTTCTGGAAAGATAACGAAAATTCCCATCTATCTCCAGGAGACACTAATCCCTGAATCTTCTCGGATCTAACCAAAAACCGTGCGTCAACAAAAAGACAGATTCAACTGATCTACTACAGGAATCTCAAAACAGCTAATGAATACGAATCGCATACGAATTATCTATCAAAACTAATTGGGATCACGAATTTACCCACAAGAATGGCGTGAGATGCTTTCTGAAACCTTCGAAGCCCTCGTGAAGATCACCCCACCTTCTTCTTCTTCCTCTCCTCTCTTCTTCCCTCTCCTTCCTCTTCCTTATGGCGGCAACAATGGAGAAGCTTGGGAGGAGGGCGTGCTCTGATGGCGGTGATGCTCTGATGCAGTGCTATAGTGCTTAGGTGCTAGGGTTTAGTTCCCCCACATGGGCCCAAGAGCTATGGGCCAAAGGCCCGAGTTCTAAAACTCCTCCAAAATTCTGAATTTTCCTTTCTAATTATATTTAATTCTAATACTAGTCACTTATATGTTTTATATTTGAGCGGGATATTACACTCGGCCATCTTCCATTGCTAGTCATACCGAACCTAGTCGCGTAACTTCAACCACTATGTAAGGGCCTTCCCACTTGGGGGAAAGTTTATTCCGATTAGACTGGGATTGAATCTTCTTCAATACCAAGTCACCTACAGTAAGGCTGCGAGGTTGGACCTTACAATCGTAGTATTTATGCAGGGCTTGTTGGTAGACTGCTGAACGGATTAAGGCTTGATTTCTCTTCTCTTCAAGTAGGTTGATGTCATCTGCTCGAAGTTGTGCGAGGTATAGCCGTTGAAAGTTTCGACCCTTGTCGACCTTATCTTTAGTTCTGGTGGAAGCATGGCTTCAGCACCAAAAACTAGGAAAAATGGTGTTTCACAGAATCCGACTAGCGATCATACAAAGCGCCCATATCTTGAGGTAATTCTTGTACCCCAAGCCCCCGGGCGCTTGACAAGCTGGTCGAAGACTCGAGTTTTGATTCCCTACATTATTTGGTCATTCGCTCTTTCAACTGCCCTATTGGTTTGAGGAGGCAATAGAAGTGTAACACAATTTGGTCTCAAAAATTGCCTACCATTATCTGTGATTATTCAACTTGAGGCCCCAAACCGAGTAATCATGCTTCTCATCATGAACCTTTTTTGCTGCTTCCATTGTTATCCCAGTCACAGGTTCGGCTTCAATCCACTTTGTGAACGTATCAATAGCCTTTCTGACTAGCATTCTGTAGGAAGCATGAGTTCCACAGATGCCCACATGTATGTCGTGAAGAAGGTTTAATCCTTCTCTCTGTGATATGCATCACATGAGTACCACTTGAGTGCCCCATTTATAGAGGACTCCTTCGACCAAAGTATACATTTTGGCCTTTCAGGATAAGCGATCTACCTCAAGATCATCATCGGGTATTGTACCCTTCTAAAGATACTCTTAGATGGGATTCATCCAGGTATCCTCGTATTCTAGAGAGGTTGTCTCAATAAGAGTTGTCTCTAGTGTTTCGACCAGAGATGACTTTTGGAGCTGCTCCAAGAAGACTTTTTTGGTACTTGTGATCGAGAAGAAGCCATTTGAGCAAGCTGATCTGCTATAAAATTAACCTTTCGAGGGATAAATTGTACCTCGAAACCAAAAAAAATGCTTTTTAATCTTTGAAACTTCCGATAAGCAACAAGACTTGGTCAGGTTAGAGCATAGGGGTACTCTTTTCCGACCTGATTCACGACTAGTTGAGAGTCTCCTCTCACGAGTAGTCATCGAATCCTGAGTGCTTTCGTAGCTCATATGCCAGCCAACAAACCTTTGTATTCTGCCACGTTATTAGTGGCAGGAAAGTTGAATTGAATGGCATACTTTAAGGTCTCTCTTGTATGGGATTCCAGGACCACCCCAGCCCACGAGCCACTTAACGTAAGTGACCCGTCAAAGTACATCGTCTACTGGTCGTGGGTATCGTACAGGGGATCTTGAATAGGTTTAGGATTTGTCCATTCAATGACAAAGTCTGCCAAGATCTGGGATTTAATGGTCATTTGGGACACGAAATGGACATCGAACTCCCTAAGTTCTACTAACTATTTTGTCATGTGTCCCGCTGCTTCCCTATTCTGGAGGACCACCCCTAAGGGAAACTCAGACAACACTTATCTTGTGCTCCTAAAAACAATGCCTTAGTTTCCTCAAAGACATGAGGAGGTCATACAGAAGTTTTTGAACCTAAGGGTATCGCCCCTAAGGTCCATGTAAAACTTCACTTACACAGTAAACTGGTCGTTGAACATTTTCACATTCTGCGGCCAGAACTGCGCTCACTGCCTGTGGCGTGGTAGCTAGATATATTATGAGCGTCTCTTATGGCTTCGAAGAAACCAAAATAGGAGCACTCGTAAGATACCTCTTGACATCCTCAAAGGCAGCGTTTGCCTCTTCTGACCACTCGAAACCCTCGTGTTTCCTTAGAAGTTTGAAGAAAGGTAGTTCTTTTTATCCTAGTCGTGTGATGAAACGACTTAGAGCCACCATGCATCCTGTGAGTTTCTCGACCTCTTTCTTTGTGGTTGGAGGGCACATTTGCACAATAGCCTTTATGTTTTTGGGATTTGCTTCGATTCCTCGTGCAGAGACAAGGAATCCGAGCAACTTTCCTAAAGAGACCCCAAACACACACTTCTCAGGATTGAGTTTTAGGAGGTGCTTTCTGAAATTATCGAATGTTTCTTGCAAGTCGGAAACATGATTAAGTCATTTGATACTTTTTATGACTAGATCGTCAACATAGGTTTCCAAATTTTAGCCTAGTTGAGATGAAAAAGTCGATTGCATCAAGCGTTGAAAAGAAGCGCCAGCATTTTTAGACCAAATGACATTTTGACATAGCAAAATATTCCAAATGGTGTAATAAATACGGTCTTTTCTTCATCTTCTAAACACATACTAATCTGTTGGTAACCAGAATATGCATCTAGAAAACTTAATGTTTCACAACCGGTAGTAGAATCAACCAACTGATCGATAGAGATAGAGAAAAATCATCTTTTGGACAAGCATTATTGAGATCAGTGATGTCTACACATATATGCCACTTGCCATTAGACTTCCTAACTATTACAGGGTTGGCCAACCACTCTGGGTGGTCGACTTCTCTTATAAATCCTGCTTTAAGTAGCTTGTCTAATTTTGATCTGATAGCATCTCGTCGATCAGATGCAAATGTCCGTAATTTTTATTTTACTGGTTTCTTGTCAGGCCGTAAAGCTAGCCTGTGCTCGATCACCTCCCTGGGGACTCCGAGCATGTCGGATGCTTGCCACGCGAAGACATCTGCGTTAGCTCAGAGGAAAGTAATGAGGGTGTCTTCCTATTTGGGGTTGAAAGTATCCCCGAAGAGAACAGTCTTCGAGGGCTCCTCTGGATCTAGACAAACCTCTTCGACTTGCTTGTTCGACTTTGCTGCAACTTTAGGATTTGACTGCTTGGTCGAAGGCTGCTCCTTTTTTCTTCTCTAGTTGGTATCTGGCCAACCATCTCAAGGAATCGACGATCACACGTATGCGCCATCTTTTTATCATGGTGAACTGTGATTACTCCTTTGGGACCTAGCATCTTAAGACATTGATACCCATAATGAGTAGCCATTAAGAATTTTGCCAAAGTTGGTCATTCGAATATGGCATTATATGCCGTATCGAAATCGACCATATCAAAAGAAATTTTCTCTGTCTTGAAATTGCTTGGAGAACCAAATGTTAAAGGAAGAGAAACTTGGCCAATAGGTTTGGCCGAAGACCCCAATACAATCCCATAAAAAGAGTATCGTATCGGTCTTACCTTGGTCCTAGGTACTTGTATCTCATCTAGGGCACCTGTAAACAAGATGTTTAACGAGCTGCCACCATCAACTAACACTTGATTTACTTGACAGTTGTTGATGGTGGGCTCGACCACAATCAAAAACTGACCTAGTCGAGTAAAAGGGATTGGGCAGTCACCCTTCTCGAAAGAGATGGTGACTTCCGGACACTTCAGCAATTTATTAACAAAAGGAGGGTCAATGGAGTTTACCTCACGTTCGATAGCTTCAAGATGTTGTTTTGACTCGTATGCCGATGATTCCCCATAGATATGCTCGATGGTATACTCTGGATCTTGGAGTGGCATCTCCTTGTCGTTGTCTGATTGCTTTTGACCACTCACTCGACCTACCTCCTCAAGAGTAGGGAGAGATCCTTTGCTAGTGTAATAGTCCTCGAGTTTTTGTTGGAAAAACCCAGCAATTGCGAAGGTCATGTCCTTCCTTTTTCTGGAAAGGACACTACCTGGGTTTGTCATTCTTTCGCTTGGGGCGCTTACCTTTGCCTCGGTCGGGATATGGCTTGGAACTTTGTGGCTCCTTATCTCTTACGGCCAAGAGCTCCTTAGAACTGTTGGCTTAAGGTTTTTGGCCCTTTGCCTTGCTCTTGGATTTCTCGGCCTTTTTGTCCTTCTTCTTGCTATTGTCGCTTGCTTCTTGAGGATTCTTGTCATCTCGATCTATGGTTTTGTTCGACTCGACTGCTTTAGCAGTAGTCGCATATCGATCAGCCATTCGAAGAGTTCAGCGATATTAGCCGGAGGATTCAAAGCAACGTCTTCTGTAATCCTTCTGCTGCGGACCCTGTTTAAAGGCTCTGATAGCAGATGAGTCAGAAACCTCTATAATTGAATTTTGACCCTAACTGAAATGCCTGATGAATTGGCGTAAGGTCTCGTGGTCGTTTTGTCCTATCCTGTGCAAGTCGTCCTCCTTTCTAGGGCGATTGTAGGTGCACTGGAAGTTAGCTAGCAGAAGATCGACTTGAGTGGTTGATTTAGTAACCACGATCGAGCGGACCCTTGGAGTATAGTCGGAAGGTAATTCGCCATGATGCGCTCTCCTCCTCCTGCTGCTCAGACAGCGGTCGTGTGGATTTGAAGGAATTCAATGGGATTCTGAGACCCATCGAACTTCTCCATGTTCACTGGTCGAAACCGCGGTGGCCAGCGAACTACTCGGAGATCAAGCAAGAATACCCTGCATCTGGTAGTCACATCGTAACGCCTCCTTTGCAGGAAAAAAGGGTTGATGTCACCAGATGATCGTACACGACAATACCCGGCCGTGGGTGAACCTAACTTATAATAAGTCTCGGCCCTACAAGGGTAATACTCCTCGTATTTCATCTGCTGCTGTAGATTTCTGAGTCGGAGTGGAGAACGATCACCTCTCCTGGGAGCTTGTTGATCATCAGGCATTCGAGAAACTCTTCTCCGACTGGAGTTAAGGTTAGGGGAATGTCGGACCCCAAATTTGGAATTTGGAATCCACTGTGTCAAACTGTGTCATTCCCTAGATCAGTAAATAGCACACACATAGATACATTCTTGGACCATTCCCATAACCATGTAAGCTCAAAGCAGACCTACGGTTAGGTCCATAGTTGCGACCATATTTGGTCGAAAAAGGAAATCTGAGGAGGCCTTGAAGAGATCCTAAAGGTCCTAGAGAGGTCCTGAAGAAGTCCTAAGGAGGTCCTGGAGTTGTCCTGAGGAGGTTCTGGGGAGGTCTTGAAGATGTCCTGAAGGGAGGTCCCGAGGAGGTTCGAGAGGGAGATCCTAAGGAGGTCGAGGGCGGTCGTGTTGGAAATATGCCCTAGAGGCAATCATAGAGATGATTATATTTTCTTATGTTCATAATATTGGATAAAATGTTATCTTGTTCCAAGAATAATATTGTTAATATTGATTATCAAGTATGTGACTTGATTGTGAAACTCTATATTTCTGCGATAATTATTCTTATATGATCCACAGTGAAAACATATGAGGACACATATGAATAGACTAGCATATGTATTAGTTGATGACTATGTTTCACGGGTCATGGATATGGAGATATCAAACCAATAATATGGACACATGTTAGAGAACATGATGTTGGATTAGACCCACCTTGAAACACTATTGAGATTGTTATGATTTTATGTGTCGTTAGTTAGTCTCAAGCAATGTTGATGTATAATCCTTAGACCTGAGATCGACATGGTTTCCTACATATGTAATAGCACTCTTAGGGGTTGCCAAGCGCTACAATGGCAGGTAGTTATAAAGGTAGCTTTCGGGTATGCTATGAAACATGCGAGGAATGTGACTAGTCGGATATAGGATTTGCCTTCTAACATAACAGAGAGATGTCTCTGGGCCCCTCGTTGTGGTTGGATAAAGAAAGTGCATGGCCATGCCACTAGTAGTTGAAGTGTTCGACCACGTGAAGTAATCCGACACACAATCGAGAAAGTATTGAACAGTCCATGGATGACACAACATCTCACCTAGAGTTCAACCAGACATCGTGAGGCAAAGGGAGTATACACTAGTAGGTCGCTTGGTTCAAGCGATTCTGGGTAGGTCATTATGGAATCTGGTGGTCGTCGTAGACTGTCAAACGTAATCCTGAGGTGATCGTAACCTAGTCGTGAGGAATTACTGGTGGTCGTATAGAGATAGGACACAGTGGGTTAGTGATGAGACACAGTGGTAGATCATATTGCATTAAGGTTCGTCCGATATAATTTGTGTGTATTAGGGAATCGTTATGTTACGCTAGGAGCCTTCGACTCGTGATCGGAAAGGGTTTCGAGTCTGGCCGACACGCATGAACCTATAGGGTCACACACTTAGCAGGTTGGAACAAACCCGATCTGAATCTGATTCGATAAGCGTGTTCGGATAGGATCAAATCACGAGCACTATATAAGGAGATGCATGAAATTTGTTGGGAGAATGCGCGTGAATCACCACGAAACCCTAGCCGCCATCTTTACGAGAGCTATCTGAGTGCGACTTGGTGCTAGCACACTGCGCATGCTTGTTCCTTCCACTGGGCGTGTGGATGGTAGTAGGCGCTCTGCGATTGTTGCGCTTAGGGCGATCGCGATCTTCACAAGGAGCGCAAGCGTTGCTAGAGGAGGCGATCGGCTAGTGAGGACCTTTGGACGATCGACTCACGACCACTACATCGACACGCTCTACATTGGACCAGGCTGCTCCAACCCTTCTTCCGCTGCTCTGTGTGTCTGGTGGTAATGATCTGTGATCATCTACTTACTTGGCATCCTGGTTTGCGTGGTAGAAATTTTTGATTTGTAGCTATCGTAGCCTACAGTGGCCCAACAGACGAGGAGGTCTGAGGTGGACTTGGAGAGGTTACGAGGAGGTCCCTGGGCTGGTCTGGAGAGCTTTCGAGGAGGTCTGAGTGGTCTGGAGAGGTTCGAGGAGGTCTGAGAATGGTCTGGAGAGGTTCATAGGAGGTCGATGAGTGGTCTGGAGAGGTTAGGAGGTCTGAGTGGTCTAGAGAGGTTCCTAGGAGGTCTGAGGAGTGGTCTGGAGAGGTTCCGAGGAGGTTCTGATGAGTGGTCCTGGTGATTACACCCGGTTGTAGGTGGTATGACTACACTCAGTGTAGACCATGCTCGGTGTGAATAGTGCTTGTAGGGATAATGCTCGTATGAACAATTGAGCAGTACAAGCCCGTAACATAATATAGATATATACATATTAGGCTGTGCGGCCAATCGTTTTACAAAAGAGCCACGAAGCAGAAATCTTACAAAAGTCAGAGTATAGAAACAAAGACAAATGCGGAAGCAAAACAAGTCATAATGGATCATTCACTCTTGCCACAGGCAAGTGACAGGGGGTCCCGGCCTAAGCTTCATCATCTTCACATATACGGTTCACCTCCGAGTGGTTGTGGTAGTAGTAGGGGTCTTGATCACATGGATGCGAAAGATTATATTGGATGAGCCTGAGTCTGAACCGTACTCGCGATCCAACACACAATTGATCGTATAGATGCAGGGGCTTGTCAAGGAAGTTTTAGAGTTCTTTTATTTGCACAAAGCCAAGTTTGAACTAGATTGAGTAGTAGAAAATCACGAGACTTAGCATTTTAACAATCTATTTTCATAAATGAATTTTCATTTTGTAAAAATGCAGTGGAGGTCCCACCTCCTATACCATTGAGTGGCTCCATCCACCCAATGCTCAGGGCTATCTCGTATTTACCATTGGTCCCCGACTAGGCTTTCTCAAATCCCTAGGGTCCCACCCCATCCTTCCTTTTCATCACAAATGGTTTTGTAAAAATGAAAGCCATATCGAGCAAGTTCTCAGCACCGCTCTTGACTGTGAGCATGGCTATCTAGATAGTTTTCTTACTCTGCAGAGTTCGCACACTTTACCCACAAGAGGTAATCGTCTTGATATATACACACGTTTCCTTAGACATGTGAATCAAGGGGAGATTACCACAAGACCTTTACAATTCTCAACCTCGACGCACTCCATCTGCTACACTAAGGTTTTTACCTCCCGGAGCCACGCTCCCAGGAGGCCCTCTCTTGTGTCGTGCGGTTCTCGTGGCTTTGTTCTCCCCCGACTGTCCACCCGCATTCCACCCAACGGCGGAGCCACGCCGAAGCGAGCAAATTAATTGGCCAAGTTGTACCTATTATGGACTTGTGGTTGCATTGTTTTTGCATGAGAGGTCATTCTAAGATTCGGTCCTTAATTGACTCGGGTGGTACATCCACATACCAATATTCTCTCGTGCCCCCGGCACCAACCACTCTTTCCAGCCACCCGAGTCGAAAACGGTTTTTCAGGTTTTCCTTTTGTTTTGAAAATATTCTTTAGTCCAACATACCAGCCAGGCTCCCAGCCTCGACTGCCCCAAATCACTTTCAAAAAGTTTTTCATGATTGTGATCGGGTAGTTTAATGCCTACATGTGAGGTCACCCTGGGATCGTACCCGTATCAAGCTAAGTGATTACGCCAAAAGCGCAACACTTAACAAGAAACGAAAATGATTCCGAGTGCCCGGATATGTATCTCATGTTAGCTCCCAAGGATCAGTGGCTAACATGCACATATCTTAACACAACATTGCATTCACATCCGTACACAATATACAAGAATAATGGAATCATAAATACAACATCATTGAATAGAAACATAAGGTACAAGTTTGCATAAAAGGGCAATCGGCCAAAAGTAATTATCAAATAATAAATCGTAGCGGAAGACAAACTTAGAATAAAAATGGAATAACCGAGTTGGCATGCCCACAACCCATAAGCAACCAACTGGAGTTAAAGCCGATGCACCCGTCGTTCTCACCTAAACAAATGGACAAGCCGTTAAAGTACAAAGTTGTACTCATGAGACTTTTTAAGAAAAATAAGGATGCATGTAAGTATCAAAGGAAGGCTACTACACTAGTCAATTTTTGGCATAAAGCAAGTTTTGCATTTAGATAAACAATATAGATTCAAATTTCCATTTTAAAACATTTAGAAAACATTGTATAACAATAAGTAATGATCATCAACGATATAATCTCCAAATATAATCAACACACGAACATCCCATTCATGACACAATTCATTCCATAACAAATTAACACGCAAACTTCGCGTTCATGATAACATTTCAGATCTAAACAAACTAACATAATGTCGACACATTTCCAACCATAACCCAAACCAAAGTTCCCATAAGCTAACTGTGCATGCTTTTCCACAAGCGATGTCCATGACTGGGGACACGGCTATTCGAATAGATTTAGTTACTCTGCAGATGTGTACGACTTTCCCCTTACGATATAAATACCTCCTGACATCGCCATGCACTCTTAGAAGGAGTGTGGTGAGATATCATAACGAGGCTGTTACAATGCTATGTCTAACTATCAAACCACCAGAGAAGAATCCCATGGCGGTATGCCGATTAGCCTAGAACCACAGGTGAACCCCATTATGTAAGTAAGTCCCTATCAAACAAGAGACCCTTAAGGGCAAGTAAGAAAACGCTTAACATGCCCCCACTAGATTGACAAGACAACAACAAAATGAGCCATCGGTAAAGCCTCGGCAACTACCGGTGCTCAAACAACAGCAACAAACACTTGTCAACCTAATTGTAGTTTGATAGCTAACACATAACAAATTAGTTAGCCAAACCTTCGCCATTATCCCTGTGTGTGGTTGCACGTAAGACTTGGTTCATCACACCACAGACCGGTCCTCAAATACCTAGACAGGGCTATGCGAATCCAGGACCACTCCCTTCATCAACCTATCACCCGTCCAAGTCCAACACGCGACAACAACTACCCAAACAAGTCCACAAGAATTAGATGCGAAGATCTGGATATATTCCTCAAATACAACTTAATTCAATCCATATAATCCTCAAATTTCATCAAGATTCAATTCAATCCATCGGCCGATGGACTAGTTCCATCAACCATTTTCGACTACAGCTACTAGCATGGCTAAGCAATGTGTTACAAATTAGCAACCATTCCCATATAACATATATCCTTAATCATTCAAGGTAAAAACGGTAATCAACATTCAAAGGAGGGCCAATGCAGCAAGTAAAATTAACTACTTCTACCCATGAACATACTTTTCAAAATAGCATGCAATGACGAGATTAAAAACCATACAAAATATTTTAAAATCAATAGGAGAAATATGATCAAGAGGACTGTGCTTGCACCTTTGCTGTACCACTTGTTCAATCTCAAGTTACACTCATGAATACGTTCGTATCGTCGAGAAATCTATCGAAAGAACAATATTGCAATTAACACCGAATAAGCTGAAAATTCAAAGTACTAAAAAATGCATGAAAATTATACAGTGGGTAGATCATGATTTTATATTAATTTAGGTGAAAGAATTATTCCATTTGGACTTAGCATGTGAGAGTTATAACAGTTTGAAACTCAGATTTTCTAGAAAATCCAGAAAATAGCAATCAGTTACTCTTCATCCGAATTTAAATATTTGACACAAATTTCTAGATTAGTGGTGGTTAAAAGGATTACATAGGTAAATAGAGAATAATTTTATAAGATCAAAATAAATGAGTTTATCTCATTTGGAGTTTTATGAATTAGTTATGAATTTTCAAAGTTAATTGTCTTTTCTAGTTCAAAAATAACTCAGTTTTGGATCACTCTCTACAAAATATATTTTCTATGACAATGAGTAGTTTGAAACCTATTTTAAAATAAAGTTCACTTAAAATGAAAATTATCAAAATTGGTTTCACTATTTTTGGAGTTAAAATGATTTAGTTATGCATTTTTGAAGTTAATTGCATTTTCAGTGTACAAATAAATGTATTCCGAATTTTCATAAGTATTTAATACTTTTTGTACCGAGAGAAAACTAGCCATAGTCTATGACAGGTGGGGTCCAGTGCACAGTGCAAAGGTTCACCGGGGCTGGACTGTGCACTTAATGGCCTTTGGGCCCATATGTCATCCTCTAATGTAAACGGGTATTAAAGTCCTTGCTTTCCGTTCACGGCCCCACTCGACAGTGACTCACCAAATCTTTTAAGACCGCCATTAGTGACTAAGCAATCATTAGAAATTAAATGATTGTGATTAACCCTAATGATATCACTAGAGTAGCTGTCGGATATCCGACAACGCAGAGCTCGTTTGACCGGAGCCCCGTTGGCGACTCTGGCCACGGCAGCACCGGCCATGGGCAGCAACGAGGTCCTCATACTATTGCACACCTACTGGTGGTGGTTGCAGCGATAGAGATGGCCTGTACCAATGGCTAGCCGGCGGCGAGCGGTGGTGAGCTAAACGGCGAAAACACATGTGCTAAACCGAGGGCGAAATGAGCAAAATAAAGCAGGCATGAGCTACCTAGGGACTCCTTGAAGCTTACCGTAAAGAAGAAATGGCTGGGGAAAGCTCAAAGAGAGGTGGTCGACCGTAATGGCTCCAGCGGCGGAGGGCTTCACATGGAGAATGTGACCTGAGCAAAAAGGAAGACAATTGATGGTCGGGATAGCTAAGAAATACCACAAAGATGGTGTCATCACAAGCAATTGGAGAATGGCTTACCAGTTTTCAACAAAGGACTGTGAACAATAGCTTTGGCCGAAAAGTGGAGAAATCCAAATTCACAAGATCCTGTGAACGCATCGTCGGAATTAGATGAGGAAAAATCATGCTCATGCTCTAAGACACGATATGACGTGCTAAACTGAGAAAGAAACTCACTGGAGATGGGAAATGGCGTGGGGGTGGCATTTAGTGCGCGTCCTAGAGCTGAAGAGGACACGCTCGCGATCTTGGGGTCTAGAAGCCAGTGCAAGGTCCAACATTAGCAAAATGAGCACGGCAAGGGTAGAGGAAGACGAAGAGCACAAAAGAATGGAGCGTACCTGAGAATATGTTGTGGGAGAGCTTCCTTCTCTTCCTCGGCCGGGAAGAGAAGTGAGCAAAAGGGAGGGGGAAAAGGGAGTTTTATGCGAGCCCAAGGACGAAGAAAGAGGTGGCGTTAAGTGAGGATGCCCTAGGATAGGTTGGTTTGGGCGATGCGGTCACGGAGGTGATGGAGGTGTGGTAGCATGCGGTGGCGATGTGGCACTCGCCCTCTGAGCAAAACAACGTGCTGGAGAAGATGGAGCTGACCGGTGGGGTCCACCGGTCAGTGACTCAAGGTGGCGCGGAACGGAGCCTGGTGCGGCGCGTGTGTTTAGTTGGTGCAGTCAAACCAAGTGGCTAGGGTCTGAACAATGCCAGCTCGGTTGGTCCGATCAAACGGGGGCGTTAGGACCGCACGATTAAGATCGGACGGTCCATCGAGATGGTGCTGTTCGGACAGGTCCGAACGGGCTGTGTGTTAGGATCATACAATTAATATCGGACATTAGCGAGTTGGTGTGGTGCAGTCAAGTGGCGCGTCGGGCTCGGTCATGAAATACAGACCGTTCGATTGACATTCGACGGTCCGGATCGTACGGGACGTCTAGACGGTCCGAACGGCCCAATTGATCAGGGTGGTCCGATTGAGATCAGATGGCCCACGCATGCTAACTGGTTTGGACTGGTCCGATTAGGAAGATGGTTTGGTCGAGTCAAGTTCGGTTGGGTCCGGTCTATTCAACAGTGCTAGGGTTTGATTTTTAATTTGTTTTGACCAAAGTTGAACAGATTTGACCGAGGATTTAAAAATATAAATAAAATTATATAAATTCTAAAATAAATCAAAGGGGTGCCTGGGATGGTCTAGTGTCCACAAAAATTATTAAACCTTCTTGTTCATGATTTAATTTGTGTAGTTTAAATTGAAACACGGAATAGGTCATTAATTTGAGTTTGAATTTTACGAGGGTCAAAATTTGGGAAAAATTATATTAATTCATGATAAATATTATAGTATTTGAATAAATTATTTTCATATGACGTTCATAAGTTTTTATTCCTGTTTTCTTTTGGAGTTTATATTTGAGTTGTAGGTTTAAACTTTATTTGAGATTTTTGAAGTGCAATAACATATGCAAATGTTTCAAAAATATCATGCATGTTGATAAGATGCATACTAATTATCATTAATTAATTTGGGGCTGTTACACCGCATGACATTGTATCTAAGCAAGGCTAAGCATGGCACTTAGATACAGACTTATTAGCTAGTATGTAATCCATTAAGTCTAGGGTGACAAAGGATAATGTCTAAGTTCAAGGATGGGAAGTTTATACACAATTATTGTTAAGGCTTTAACTACTAGCTAGACCAATATGGTTGGATAAACATAGCAATGCAATTTCATAATTTAAAGCAACATAATTTGCAAAAGGTAGGTGCAATATGATCAAAGTGTTGACTCGCATTGGTCGAGGTTCTGCTGATCTTGTCCTGGATCAACCGGAGAATCTTCAGTCGCTTCGGCTTCTATATACGCAAGAATAACCAGAAGTCAAATAAACCCCGAGAAAATCAATTTGAAATCAACAATCATATGAACTCCAATAAGTCCAAATACATTCAATGAAAGGGAACACTTTGAAAGGAAACACCCATATCTAACAACAATTTGGAGAGTCTCAGACCAAGGGTCTTAGACTAGGTTGGCCGAAGGTATAGACGAGTATGGTCAAAACACAGTGGTTGAGCTGTGTGCTCAAAGCACCATGGTTGAACAATGTGATCAAACTAGAGTGATCGAAACTCAGTGGTTGAACTGAGTGATCGAAACACAGTGGTCGAATGAGTAATCGAATCTCAGTGGTTGTACTGAGTGGTCGAAACACAGTGGTCATATCACAGTGGTCAAACTATGTGGAAGTGCCATGACCAGGGGAGGTCGTAGAAGTGCTATGACTTGAGGAGGTCGTGGAGGTGTTATGACCTGGGGAGGTCGTGGGAGTGTTACGGCCTGGGGAGGTCACGAACGTGTTATGACCTGGAGAGGTCGCGGAAGTGTTATGACCTAAGGAGGTCGTGGAGGTGTTATGACCTAGGGAGGTCGCGGAAGTGTTATGACCTGGGGAGGTCGTGGAGGGGCTGGTCGAAGGAATCTTCGACCACCGGAGTTCTTCTGTACAAATACTTGGGAATGTGTTAGATCCTCTGGTAACTTTCTACAGAGAGGAGATATGACTAGACGTGGTCAGAGGAGGTTTCGGCTGTGCGTAGTCGAAAGAGTTTCGACTACGTGGTTGTAGAAGGCTTAACCGTGCATAGTCGAATGAGAGAAGTATTCTACTACACAGCAGTGGTCGAAAGAAGCAAAGATTCGACTGCTTTGACGTGATCGAACGAACCAGTGAAAAAGCCAGAGAAAGAACCAAAGAAACATTAGAGAAAGAATAGGATAGCTCGAATAAGGAAGAGCATCTGAGCCACTAGGAACGTACCAGTACGGAGCTGGGGAAACGAGCTAGCCGAAGCTAGGCTGACGACGGTGGACCGCGACAGCGAGAGAAACTCCACGCTACAGTAGTGGCTTGAGGAAGGAGAGTAGTCTTCGATCTTCAGGGTAGCTCCATGGAAGTAGGTAGATGGTCCTTGAGGATGTCTTGAGTATCTGGTCGGAGGGAGAAGTACGGGGGCTAAAGTGACCGATATGCATCAACGCGGCGGTGATGATGATGTGGCCTTCGGTGAGCGAGTGCTTGGGCTGTTGGAGCTCGAGTTCACTTGGGGGAGGAAGAAAGTGAGGCTAACTTTGGAATGGCGAAGGAAGGCAATAAGGGGCTTGTAGCAACTATGTATAGGCACTTTGGCACGGCGAAACAAGGAGGCATGGTTGGTGTTTGTTGAGTGGGCGACATAGTGTAGATGTTGTGATGGTTTGAGTGACGGGAGTAATGGCCGAATGACAGAATTTTAGACTTGCTAAAATTCTGATATGTGCTTGAAGGAATTCTCACTTGATGATAGATAAGAATCTGACATCTGTTAAATAATTCTAATTGAACTTGTGCTAGCAAAAGAGAAAATTCACTCAAACAATTCTCCAAAAATGCGATCGAGAAGAACAACACTAGCTATCACATAAAAAGTTTTAAAAATCCCATATTTTTGCATTTATGAATTTTTGGGCTGTTATAGGGAACGACGTAACCTATTATCGCACCGATCTCCATGTGGTGAGTTGTTCGAACGACTGGTAGCTGATGGAGTCGTATCGCTATGACTTCTGGAATGATGCTGGTGAGGATGCTCGAGTCTGGCCATTGTGCTTTGAAGCCTTCGTGCGATCTCTTCGGCAAAGAGATCGTAGCCAAGCATTTGGGCGAGTTCTCGAGTTGGGTTCTCGCACAAATCATTGATGTGTTGGAGTTCCTAAGCTTCCTCCGACTGATACTGAATGCACCTACGCAGATTTCTCTGAGCCGCAATTCTTCTCCGTCGGGTTGTCTCAGGGTTGTCCATATCCGATCCTTGAGTTTTCCTCAATGAAGTGCGATCATTTCAAGGATTTTCTCCATGCTCATCAGAGTGTTGACCCCGTTCATCACCGGAGGTGTCCTCGCCATTGCCATGAGGGGTCGTAGAGTGTGATCGGCAGACAGCATTCTCAGTCCTGTTTCTAGGAGAGTGGTCATTATTTGAGAGAAGTACGAAGACCTCCCGTTGATGATCTCCACACATGCTTGAGCAGTAGTCGAAAGACACCGTCTGACGACTTGGAGCAAGCCCCTCCAGGAAGGGGAATTCTGGGTTATAATCATTTCCGTCCGCAAGCGAGCCCTGCGAGGGTATGGTTGAACTCGCAGGAAAAGCATGCTCGACCCCATCCTCTGTGGGGATAACTGGAGAGAGATGACCATCAGATGTTGATGAAGCTCCGGAATGATGGTTTCCAGAACTTGTCTCGTCAGGTCGGACTGCCTCAAGCGGATTTGAACATTTGGAGGGAGAGCCCTTGTCATGTTGTGAGCCTGCCCTGGTACAGTCCTGATCGTGGTTGGATATATAGACCCTTGCCCTCTGAGGAAACTGGTCCCTCAGCTGGACGTACTGTTGTAGGGGATAAGGATCCCTCCTCAACTCCATCGGTGGTATGGTCTCCTGGATCTGACGAATGATCTCTAGAGGCAACACTACCATCGGATAAAGTGATACTCGGCTCGTAGTCGAAGTCGGCATCCATGTCGATATCTGCGTAATCGGCCAAGTCAAACTAGTTCTCCTCTTTCCACTCTCTTGCCATGGAAGCATTAGAGCTGAGAAAAATAAAGAAAACCTGTTGATGTGAAATCACCGGACGAGATCCCCATGGTCGGCGCTAACTATCGGTGTTTTAGAACCAATCTTACGTATGATTGTTTGATTCAGGGGGTTCCCAAGATTGATCACGCAGAGAGAACGACATAGGGATTTTATACAGGTTTAGGCCTTTCCCGGAGAGAATAATAACCCTACTCCTGTGTGGCTATATTGACTATGTTGGTTACAAATCAAGAGAAAGACCAAAGCCTAATGTCATGTGTTCTTGATCCTCCTTCTTCTCTCTGTCTCTGTCTGTAGCCTCATCATTTCATATAATGGGCACATTGATGGTAGCTATTGTTGGAGTAGTAACCTCTCTCCGCTTGGCGCGATTATTATCGAGACAGCGTATGATGTGTAGTTATTCTAGAGAATAACCTCGTATACTAACTACTTAGAGTCCCTAATCGATTGGGCCCACTTGTCTGCAAGCTCCATCGATTATAGGATGGTCATAACTGACCTGGTCGTAGAAGAACTTACGACAATATGGTGGTCGTAGAAAAGCTTGCGACCATGAGGTGGTTGTAGAAGAACTTACGACCACATGGTGGTCGTAGAAAAGCTTACGACCACATGGTGGTTGTAGAAAGGCTTACGACCATAAGGTAGTCGTAGAAGCACTTACGACTATGAAGGTGGTCGCAGAAGGACTTATGACATCTTGGCTAGCTTCTCCCATATAAACATTAAGGGGTATACCCAAGAACCATATGATGGCATTATTATCCATAATAAGAATTACAGATAAAAAAATAAAGATTATTAGATCCTCGTCAGAGAGCAAACAACTATTCGTATCCAGCAAGGATTCTACGTATCCTGAAGGGATACCACATAAACTCTAGTATCCATAATGAAAACTGCCTAAATAATTTAGGACTATGCAAAACAAACTCTCCACAAAATCTAGATGTACCATATGCACAAAGTTACCGGCTTTGGTGATAATGGTTGAGCCCAGCGGCGGCAGCGAGAGAGGAGTGCTTATAGGTGACGGCAGAGCCATCTGATGTTAGGAGGCGGTGCGGGGGAGGACAGAGGAACAGGTTGTCGGGACCCAAAAATGCAATTCTGGACCCTCTGTGTATAACGCACTAGTCTAGTGTCACATCCTCAATTTAATAAAGAGAATTATTATGCATCTCATTAGCATGCATCATGATTTCTAGCATTTACCTTACATATTGCACTAGGAAAATCATGAAAGAGATTAAAACATATATTGTAAATGGAACCCCAAAAGGAAACAAGAACAAAACCTTATGAACATCTCACTCGAAACAATTTATTCAAATACTATAGCAATTATAATGAATTAATATAATTTTTCCTAAATTTTTGTAATAGGTTTTAACCCTATTAAAATTCAAACACAGTCTTATGATCTAGTTTAAGTTGAAATGGTAAAAATACAAAGTATATCATGAACAGTATGATATTATAATTTTTATGAACACTAGATTACCCCAGGAACCCCTGTGATTTATCTCACATTTTTAGGAAACTTATTTCTAATTTTAACACCTTGGTCAAAGTAGGAAAACAATTTAAATCGATCAAACTAAAGTCCAAACCCTAGCCGAAATCTTGTTCATCGAGGCTCGAGTGCGACTTAGCGGGTGGCGCAAGCCCAACCGCCTAATTGTACCATCACATGCAAGCGTTGGATCAAAACTCGGCGGTCCAGATCTCACCTGCTGCTTTGGTGTCCAAAACCTTCTTCCACTCTAAGCCGTCCGATGGAGATCCACGGCCCATATCGCGTACTCTTCATAACGAATCGAGCGCCCTTTTCTTATCTCGCCGTCCATCTGAAATCAACGGCCCGCACCGAAGTCACTTAACCCCTTGCGCGCTCTCGGCCGAAGTCGCCGCCACAAGACCCCACTGTCGGTTTATCTTCAACCTCCATCGCTCGCCAGCGGAGAGCTTCGCCACGCGACCGAGCTTCTCCGACGCCATCAATCCACCGCCCTCCCCAGCCTATCGCATTGCTTCTCCACTTGACGCCGCTTCCACTCCGTCCATCGCCCGGGGATAATACCCCCCTCTGCTCTTTCAATTTGACTCACTTCTCCTCTGTTGACCGAGGAGAGGGAAGTTGGTTGGAGCTCCCTACTCAGGTGAGTCTCCTCTGCGTGGTAGCCCTCGATTCTTTGATCTATCCCGTTTCTATTTTTTTTGCTTATGCAAACTTCTATGGTTGCTTGTAGCTCCCGGTGCATCTTGAGCTCTCGGCTCGCTCAGGCACACCATGGGACACCTCAAGTGGTTTCTCCGTGTCCGGAGGTATTGTCCTAAACCTAGTCGTCACTTTGTACCTTCTTGCTCACCGATCAAAACCACTCACTTTATTTCGGCAATGCACGACAGGATTAAGGTGAATCGGAGTTTTACCCATTTCGGCCCTAGGACCAACTCTTCGCCTCCCACCTTGTTCCGGTAAGGCCCTTGTCGATTCCTTGGTATGCTAGCATCATCGTAAGGTCTTTAACCTTTTTCGACCACTCACTCCTCGTCGTTATGCTCTAGGACCCCTCTCGCCGAACTGGAACTTCATGTTACTTTCTTCTCTAAGACCGCCGCAGCTCGATCATCTCTAGCTTCCCGAGCACTCTCCTCCGTTTAGATAATCTCTTAATAGCCCTAGGACTTTGGCACCTGCTAATTAGCGCCATGGAGCTCCTCTATGATGTTGTCGTGTTCAGTACTTAGCACCGCCGCCGCCACCGCTTGCCGCTTCGGTCGGGCGCGGTCTTGTGAGTGCTCGGAGGTCGCAATACTATTGCTTTTGTCCTATCATCGGATCGCGCCACCGTGGCGCCTGGCGCCGCGAGCCACGGTGAATGGCGGGATCAAAACCCCGTTTTCGTATTTGGACATGTATTGTAGCTGATGATTAGGCTTTAATTACAATCATTAGCATTTAAACGTTGTCTTAACCGCTCTAAAACACTCCCTTACATGCGGGCCCCACAAGCGTAAAGCCAACGCGTTAAGTAAATCATTTGAGCAACTGACGTGTGGGCCCAAGAAGTTAAGCACGTCCTGTTCAACTTAAACAACCCATTACACTAGGACCTTTATGGACCATTGGATTAGAAATCAACGGCTTGGATCGATTGGGCCGTTCGGACCGCTCCGGACGCGCCGTGAATCTGAGCCGTGCGATGTAAAACGAACGGTCACGATCAATGCGCCGATCGGACCACTTCTTCGGCCACGCTTGGTGACCGTTGGATTTAAATCAACGGCCACGTTTATCTGTCTGTAACACACAGCGCGCTGCGCTCTGTGATGGGCGTTGGCGGCGAGCCCATCGATTGGCGAGGCTAGCCCGCTTCGGTGAGAAAAGTAATAAATGAATTAGAAAATCTGAAAACGAATTATTTGTACACTAAAAAATATGTGTAACTTCGAAAATGTATAACTAATTCATTTCAACTCCAAAATGGATGAAACCACTTCTGGTAATTTTCATTTTTGATGTACTTTATATTAAAATTGGTTTCAAACATGTCTACGTAATAGAGAGTATTATTATGGAAAATGATCCATAAACTCATTATTTTTACACTAGAAAAAGGCTGACAACTTTGAAAATAGATAACTAATTCATAAAAATTGCAAATGGAATGAACTCAACTGTGTTGAACTTGTAATGATGATACCTAAATATCTAGGTAATCCTTGTACGCACCACTGTGCTGCAAATTTTATCCAAACAATTATATTTAGTGAGCGAAGGATGATTGCAATTAATTTGGATTTTTACGAAAGCTGAACTTGAAACCCTTATAACTCTCACATACTAAATGCAAATGGGATAATTATTTCACCTAAATTCATCTAAAATCATGACCTATCTACTATAGAAAAATCATGCATTTTTGAGCATTTTGAATTTTTTAGTATTTCTCGATGTTTATTCGATACTATATTTATCTAGATACCGAGCCTATTGATATTGACTTATACGCTACTGAGGAAGAGCAACTGAGTTACCAGCAAGGCAAGCATCATTTGAACTTTCTTTTTGCATCATATTTGATCCCAGTTTTGTTAAGATAGTGCAATGATAATTGCTTGCATACTATTTTTGATAATGTCGCTATTTTTGTGATGAATAGTAGATGCATACTATTACCTTGTCATTGTGGTTATCCATGAATTACTCCAGTACTGAAATGCTTAAGATAGGATTGTGTGAAGTATATTATGTTCGGGTTTGCTTAGCCATGCAAGTCTAGAACCGGTAGTTTGATTGTCGGGAATAACCCGACAATTAGGGGAAACACTCAAACTCTTACGTGCTTTTGTTTCAGATCTTTGTGTCTATTTTATGAATTAAATTTTGTCAATTTAAATGAGCTTTTGGTCTGGACAAGTGGTTGGTTATGGAGGGTGCCTTCGTGCACACTTTGGGTTGTGGCTTGTCTTGTCCGGACAATTGAGGACCGAACTTTGGGTACCTACGGTTCAAGCAAAACTTCGTGCTATCACCGCGTGTATGGGCGCTGCTTAGTTAAGTAAGGGGTGGGTATTGTTGAGTTGATGACTGGTGGTGTGAGGCGTATCGTGTTCCATCACATATACGTTCCATAAGGGTGCCGATTGCAATTCTTTATTGTGAGGGTGAGCCCTCTTTAAACTTTATTAATTGGGTTGGCATTCCCGGCACAACTTGCGTGCCGTTTAGATGTAGGAGGCTAGCCTACACTTAAACGGGGTTACGTCGCGTTTGGGCGATTCAACTCAATGATATCAACTTGCTGAAAAATACTAAGTCTTGGTTTATCTTAGGCATACCATAGGAAGTATGCTATATTCGGAGGCATCCGGAGGCTTACGGGCTAATCAAGTCATGTGGGTAAAGTAGTAAACCCCTGCAGGGTATAAATCTATTCGAATAGCCGTGTCCACGGTTATGGACGACCGCTTGAGTTTGTGGCTGCTTATTGTTAGACTTGGAATTAAAATTGTGGTTATAACTTAGTATTGTCATGAATGGGATGTTCACGTTTGTTGTAGTGTCAAGGTGGACAGCCACTTTGTCATTTGTATGGTTCATTTATTATTCAATTTACTACTTATTCACATGCTTTACTTCTACTTCAAATCTGATTTTGAAATGGCACTTGAAAAACTAGTATGTGTAGGTTGTAAATTGTTGCGTCTCTTTTGCAAAACTAAGCCAATATGAGCCATCCTTTGGAACAACCTCTAGCATAACTAATTTTTATTTGTGTAAGACTTGCGAGTACCTTTGTACTCAACCCGGTTGCTACAATTTCAGGTGAGGAAGTGTATGAGCCCGTTGAGCTTGTTAGCCTTGGAATTTTGGCGACGCTAATGAGTAATGCTAGCATGTAACTCCCAATCGGTTGCCGATGGGTTATGGGGCATACCATGCTGGACCTTTTGGTTTATTTACTTGCTTCCGCTGCTACTTAATACTCTTATTTGAATTTGGTCGGTCGGCCGTTTGTAATAGATGTAGACTTTAACTATTATGTTGTACGTCTTTTGAACCATCTATGTATGTTGTTGTATGGATGTGATCAACATGGTACGAGAGTATGAGCATATTGGTCGCTGATCTTGGGAGCCAATATGATTGCATACTCGCTGTTCGTGGCTTCCTATTTAATTCACTAAGTGTAGTGCTTGACTTGTTGGAGAACCGACAATCATGTAGTGCTCGCAAAGGAGCAGCGCGCATGATCGTCGGGGCTCTAGTTTGTAGTTAAGCCTTTCACTAAGATTGTGTTAAGTTGGAATCCATTTACTTGAGGCCCTAGAGTTATGTCCTTAAGACCATGCTTAGTCTCGGCCTTACGGAAATAACCCGGGGGTCCTCACATCTAGGATCACACTAGTGCACACAGTGTCAACACAGGTGAATATTGATCCACACAAGATGAAATAATGGAATAAACGAGTAATTTTGATAACAAATAGCCATTTTGACCATATAGTCGAGTTTACATTTATTAAGCCTCGCAGGACTGGCAATAATGAAATAAGTAGCAGCGGAACAAAATAAACTTCAGCAAAAACTCATCGATTCACCACAGGCAACCGACTGGGATCAAGACCTAGCGAACAACACCTTCATATAACTCCTCCTCAAAAGCGGGCAAAGACTCCTCCACTTCTATTAATTGATTATAGCAAGCATGAGTACACAACCGTGCTCACAAGTCGTACCACATAATGCAATATATACATGGTGGCTTATTCCAAAAGAAAAGGCTTCGGTGGTTCTTTTGTAGAAATGCAACATTTACAATTGAATATGAATAATAGATTAAATCATAATTCCGAACAAATAGACAATATTAATTTAACAATTGGTTTAACAAAGAATGCAAAGTCTAATCAAATTATTCATATAGCCATATAACTTAATCAAATTATTCATACAGCCATATGACTTAAATCACACAGCTCCCTTCCCAAGTGTTTTATGAAAGTCTAACCCTCGTGTGAAATCCCCGAGCATGTCCATGACCGCGGGCGCGGTTATTCGAATAGATTTGTTTAACACTCTGTAGAGGTTGTACACTTTACCCACACGATATAATCAGTGTTGCAAGCACTAATCATAACAAAACATTTCAGAAACTTCATCTCAAGCATTGATACTCCCGATATGTTTTACTGATGAAACTAACGTCCACTGAGGAAATTAGTCCATCGCACACCGTTGGACAGGGAAGCGGCGAACCGTCCCGCGATGTGATCTACCTAGTAGTCCACACCTCCACCCATCACTGAGCACCTAACCTACAACCTGAGTAGTCAATGTCGAGACTCCATAACTTACAAAGTTAGGCCCGTCCCATACCAGGCATGTGGTCGTACAGTTGTGTCTCAGTTCAATGGTGCTCAAAGTTAAGTCCTTAATTGACTAAGGCAAGACTTCCAATTTCTAACTATGCCACAAAGATTATCGTTCCCATTCACAAAGCTCCACCAGATCACAAAATATCCATCACTTGCCTCAGTCTAAATCTTTTCCCACCCTGTTGGTTAAGTGCAACACATGCCATCAACGAGTAATAGCACACAGCGCACATAGTTTTATCACAAAATTCCATATTCACTTAATCAGATTCATATTTGCAACTTACATGAAATGATGACCCGTGACATGGCTAAGCATCTACTCGTATCTAACCAACCCACGTTGGTGCTACGATAATACGAACTAAATAATGAACCATTCAAGGGTGACAAAAGATTATGACATAACAATAGACAAGGTGGATATAAACAAATTGGATAATAACTAAACCCAAAAGCATTTAAATAAATACTTAAAGTAAATGTAATAGTTTGAATCAAAGTATTTTGAAAACTGGGTTCAATATGATCAAAGGTACAACTTGCCTTGAAATAGATTCTAGTACTGGTCCTGATCTTGATGCACTCCTTCTTCTTCAAAATTTCCCGAAGAATCAACGTCTACTCGCAAACGAAGCAAATAAACAAAATAAATAAATAATAGAGAGAAAACAAACTCCAAAAATTAAATAAAAATCTCAGATAAATAGAGCTCAAATTTAGATAAATTTAGAAATTTGAATGGGCTCAATCGGAATTCGGATGAAGAAGATATGGCTTTTGGAAGATCAAAACCTAAAGAAATACCTAATTTGGAATTTCTGGAATTTCCGAATTATTTTTCTATTGAAAAATTGGATTATGACACAAGCTGACGTCAGCCCTGGAATTTCCAAATTAAAATAAATCAGGAGAAAAGACTGTGGGGCTGACAGTGGGACCCACGGTTTATAGACCAGGTCCACACAAGGATCTATTGGTCTACGGGCTCAAGGGTCTACAGAACAATGCATCTAACATGGGGGTCCCACATGGCAGTGGCTCGGTGCACCGTGGAATAGATCTATCTGAGGTTTAGATCTAGGGTTCAGCTAGACACGCATACGTGTATGCTGACGTGTCAGCCACGTAGGCGACACGCAAGCGCCACATACGCGTGTGTGCTGAGGTGGTAGGATGACATGGACGGCCACGTGGGCTATACACCAGCAAAGCTCCAGCGAACTCTGATCTGGCGAACGATAGTGGATCGACGGTGGCGGAAGTGTGCATTTGGACAAATTCGACACGACGAACAAGATGACGCGGTCGAGACTCGCCGGTGGTGACCATATCGACAGCAACGACACGGTAAGCGGCGAAGCGGTGCGGCTCAACGTGGTGACGGTGAACTAGGGTTCCTCCGGGAAAAAGAGTGTGTGCATCAGATCGCCCGTGACATGGTGAACTAGAAGGTGTGCTTGTCGTGGTATGAACTCACCGAAACGTGGTGAATTTGATGGTGAAGGTCATGGCGGCTAGGTTCAACTCCGATTCTGGCTGCTAGGTTGGAATCTAGGGTTCCTAGCTTTGGGGAAAAAGCAGTAGAGGTTGCAGCGATCCACATGACATGGGTGTGAGACCTTAAATAGGATTGGAGGTAGGAGAGTCCGGGAAGGAGACAGCGGCGTGCACAACAAAATCGTAAATGAAATCGGTTAGGAATGATGAACAGTGATTTAGGGGGACCCACTCATCAGCGAGTGTGGCTCAGATGCGAACGCGTAGCAAACAGCACCGTAGAGATTGATAGGTGGGGCCAAGGCGGCACGGGCGTGGAAGAGAGAGAAGGGACTGACAGGTACGTGGGGATCACCTGTCAGCGACGGCGGGTGCGAACGTGGCCTCCTGGGCTGCACAGTTATGGGCCAAGGAGGAATATGGTTGGGTTTCAGCCCAAACCTTTTTCTGATATTTTCATTAGTTTTTCCTTTTAGAAATTAACAGAAAATACAAATGGCAATTAGAAATTAGCAAATGAACTCGAAAAAATTCTAGAAAATATATCCAAGCACATAGAATCCAAATAAAAAAGTTTTGACCCTTGTTATTGTTGACTTTAATCATATTAAATTATTTTGATACTGAAAGTTCATATTAAGCTTTAATTAAAATTCAAATAAAACTCAAGGGTGAATTTTCCAGCTACTAACTAGTCAAAAGGTTTTTAAAGCTCAGAAAATTGGGATGTTACAAACCTCCCCTCTTAAAGGAATCTTGACCCTGAGATTTAGGATAGCTAAAGAAAAGGCTAGGAAACTCGTCTTTCAGCTCCTTTTCATGCTCCCATGTTGCTTCTCCTTCTGAGTGGGTGCTCCACTGGACTTTATAAAAACAAACGGTCTTGCATCTGGTTTGACGTTTTGCGATATCCAAAATTTTGATTGGCTGTTCTTTATAAGTGACATCTTCTGTCAACTCAATTAAATCCAAAGGAGTCTGCTCTGACGGCACATGAAGACACTTCTTCAATTGAGAGACTTGGAACACATCATGCACTCTTGCTAATGACTGTGGTAGTTCAAGCTGATAAGTAACTTCTCCTCAATGACACACAATCTTAAACAGACCAACATATCTAGGGGCAAGCTTCCTTTTGGCAGGAAACCTTTTGACACCTCTCAACGGAGTGACTCGAAGATAGACAAAATTTTCTAGTTCAAAGTTGAGATCACGACGACGGTTATCAGCATAACTCTTCTACCTCAACTGAGCTATCTTTAATCTTTCTCTAATCATAGACACTTGTTCTTCTGCGTCTTGAATAATATGTGGTCTGAATACCTTACGCTCGGCCATTTCTGACCAATTCAGAGGGGTTCTGCATGCATGACCATACAAAGCTTCAAATGGTGACATTTGCAGACTGGCTTGGTAACTGTTGTTCTACGAGAATTCTGCATACGACAAACTCTTGTCCCAACTAGTAGCATTAGCTAGTGCACAAGCTTTCAACATATCTTCTAATATTTGATTTACTCTTTCGATCCGCCCATCCATGCATCGAAGGTGATCGCAAAGATCTTGGAATTGGTGTAGCTCCCAATGCTTCATGTAGACTTTGCCAAAAACGAGAGGTGAACTGAGATCCTCGATCTGACACTATCTTCTTAGGCACACCATGCAAACTGACAATTCTTGACATATATAACTCTGCAAGGAGATCTCCTAAGTAGGTGGTTTTGACGGGTAAGAAATGGACAACTTTAGTCAAACGATCAACTATTACCCAAATCGAATCGTAACCCGATTGAGTCTTGGGCAAACCGGTAATGAAATCCATTCAGATCTCTTCCCATTTCCATTCTAGAATCTTTAAGGGTTACAACAAATCTACTGGCCTTTGATGCTCTGCCTTTACTTTCTGACATACGTCACATAAGGCAACGAACTCTGCGACTTCTCGCTTCAGATTTGGCCACCAAAATTTATTCTTAACATCCTAGTACATCTTAGTACTTTCAGGGTGAATAGAATACTTTGAGTCATGAGCTTTTTTCAAGATTAGCTGTCTTAAACCATCAACATCTGGTACGTAGATACATCCATTAATCCAAAGTATATTTTGATCGTCTTTGGTGAAGTCCTTGAATTTACCTTCTTCCATTTTGAGCTTGATGTCCTTAATCTCAGGATCATTTGGTTGGGCTTCACGAATATGCTTTTCCAAGGTAGATTGTACTTCTAGACTGGCTACGAATCCTTTAGCTACCACCTCTAGCTTCAGTTTCTGAAACTCCTCATGAAGTTCTGGGTAGTTCTCTTTCACTTCCAAAGCATTGCAGTAGCTCTTACGACTTAAAGCATCGGAAACGACATTGGCCTTACCGGGATGGTAGTGAATTTCAGGATTATAATCTTTTATTAATTTCAACCATCTTCTCTGTCTCATGTTCAAATCAGATTAAGTGAAAATGTACTTTAAACTTTTGTAATCTGTGTATACCTCACAACAGTTACCAATGAGGTAATGATGCCAAATCTTTAAAGCATGCACTATAGCAGCTAGTTCCAGATCATGGGTAGGATAATTCTTCTCATGAGATCTTAATTGCCTTGACGCATAAGCGACAACATTTCCTTCTTGCATCAGCACGCATCCTACTCCTTGACGTGAAGCATCACAGTAGATATCAAAATCTTTCAGAATATCTGGTAGAGTTAACACTAGGGCTGAAGTCAAACGCTTCTTCAATTCTTGAAAACTTTCTTCACAAGCTGGGGTCCAAGTAAACTTTTTCTCCTTCTTCAACAAATACGTAAGAGGCTTAACAATCGTTGAGAATCCTTCGATGAAGCGGTAATAATATCCTGTCATTCCCAAGAAACTACGGATCTGAGTTACTATCTTGGGCTGCTCCCAATGTGTTGGGACCCAAAATATGCAATTCTGGACCCTCTGTGTTTACTGCACTAGTCCAGGATCACGCTAGTGCACACAGTGGCAACATCAGTGAAATATCATTTCCATATACAAAGATAACTAATAAATAGATAAATAACAATAAACATCAGAGTAAAGACCTTAAGGTCAAAGTTTACAATTAATGCTTCAGAGGGGCAAATAGCTCAATGAAGCTACAGCGGAACGAAAGAGAATAACTTTAGTGAAGCCCATCCATATGCCCACAGGCAATCGGCTGGGGTACGCGACCTAGTTCTCCACGATTCTTGAAGTAGACATTATCGACTGGCGATTCCTTCACCTGTACTTGATTTATTAAAGCAAGCATGAGTACACACCGTACTCGCAAGTCATACCACGTAATGCAAATTATAGATGCAGGCTTATTCCAAAGGAATGGCTTCTGTGGTTATTTTGCAGAAATGCAACATTTGCAATTTGAATACAAATAATAGATTGAAAGCACAAGTAAAAGAAATAGACAATAGTAATTTTATCAGTTGTTTTCCAAAGACACATGTCCTAAACAAGTTATTCACATAACCATATGACTTAAGTCACACAACCCTTCCCAAGGTTTTCATGAAAATCTACCCTCGTGTGAAATCCCGAGCATGTCCATGACCGACGCGGCTATTGAATAGATTGATTTAACACTCTGCAGAGTTTGTACACTTTACCCACAAGATGCAATCAACCGGATCAGAGCTGATCACAACAAAACCTTTCAGAAACTTTGTCTCAAGCATTGACACTCCCGATGTGCTTTACGCCAGACTACCCCACACAGGAAGTAATCCGACACACACCGTTGGACAGGGACACAACGAACCGCCCCGTGATGTGACTACTTGGTAGCACACCTCCACCCAAGCCCACAACCTAACCTACAACCTGAGTGATCAATGTCAAGACTCCATAACTTACTAAGTTAGGCCCGTCCCATACCAGGCATGTGGTTGTACGAGAGGCTTAGTTCAATGGCGCACAAAGTTAAGTCCTTAATTGACCAAGGCAAGACTTCCAAGTTACTACATATCCCTACGCACACAGATTATTAAGCCCACGCACATAGCTCCACCAAAAGTAGCACACAGTATCCACCACTTGCCCCAGTCTAAATCCTTTCCTACCCTGTTGGTTAAGTGCAACATATGCCATCAACGAGTAATAGCACACAGTGCACACAATTTTTATCACATAGTTCCATAGTCACTTAGTCAAGTTTATATATGCAACTTACATGAGATGATGACTTGTGGCATGGCTAAGCAAACTAATCACATCTAACCAACCCACGTTGGTAATACACTAGCACCAACTAAAGAAACCAAACTAGGGTGACAAAAGATTATGGCATACAATTAGACAAGGAGGTCATAACAGATTGGACATTAACAAATCCCAAAAGCATTGAAATAAATAATTGAAGTAAATGCAATACTTTGAATCAATATAACTTTTGAAAACTAGGTCCAATATGATCAAAGGTATAACTTGCCTTACTATAACAATGATGATCTTATTTAACTTTAATCTTCTATTGTCTTGATCTTTAGCTCCTTCTTGATCAGCACTTCTCGTAGTATCCACGTCTACTCGCAAATAAGCAAATAAACCAAAACAAATAAATAACAGAAAGCAAACAAACTCCAAAAATAAAATAATAATCTCAGATAAATAGATATTGAATTGAGATGAATTTAGGAATTTGTATGGACTCAATCGGAGTTCGATTCAAAAGATATTAGCTCTGGAAGAATCACATGAAATGATGAAATTGAGAGAGAAAAGAATATTCAGAGAATATTCCTTCGGATTAAATAAAAAGTGTGGATATCATGGGGATATGCCCATGATCTTAGGATGATGAAACAATTGGCAATGTGGCTTTTGGTTTGAAGTTTCATGTGTTTTCGACAAAGTTTCAGATCTGTTAGGTCGCATGATTCGAAGCTTTTATCTTGAATGTTGATATAAGTGGTGATTTGATTTTGGGATAGGTCATATCCATATTCGTTAATGCATATGTGTTGCATGTTGCATGTTTTGGCTAACGTGGGTCAAGTTGTGAAGAACTTGTTCCGGATTCGTGTTTGCTTGTCTATTCTCAGCAGTGGCTTTGCGGTGTCAACGACGGTCAATCATGGCGAGGATCGGCACTAAGCTTGGAGAAGTGAGGTCTAGAATGATCATGGATGCGGGTGAGGTCAAGTGACTCAAGCATGGCGCATAATGGACATGGATGACCTAAGCAGGCTGTTCGATCTGTTGGTTGGATCAGCTTGGCATGAGTCGTTCTGAAGTGCTTAGTGGTCTTGGTGGGATCCGGACGGAGAGACTTGACGACATAGAGCCGTTGATCAACCTACACGTGGTGAAGCGATTGCTTCAACAGATGGACTCGATCTTTTGGAGAAGGATCGAGAAGGGTATTTTGGTAATTTTACCAAATACCGCCTTAGTGACCTTTGACTAAGCTTGGTGCGGCCGGCGTATGGTGAAGCGGTTTAGATCAATCGACGATGAAGACGGCGCTTTAATATGCGTGCGTGTGTGTTAGTTGATGTTGGGCGTAATGGGCGTTAGGTTTTTAGGGTTAGGGCTGCCCTATAAAAGGAATAGGTGATGGGACATTAGGCTTTGGCGCTACAGAGAAAAAATTGGGGCTGCTTTTAAAAAAAATCTGGTGAGCCAGTGTGGCGGCGCCCCCTCCATGAGACAAGAAGAACCGCCTGTGCGCTGCTAAGAGAAAAATTGGTGGCGCGCTTGTAGAGCCCATAGTGGCGGCGGCCTGTTTCCCCTGTGCGGAAATCTAGAATCCAGTGGTGTGCTTTTGGTTTTGTCGCTGCTTAATGAAGGGATCGTAGTTCCTTGGCTGCCCGCTTTGATTCAGCTGGAATTCGTTTTGCTTCGTGCTTGTTGATTTGTGGTTGCCCTGTGCGGCGGCGTGTAAGGACTCTCTCCCCGCAAAAACCAGTGCTTGGCTGCGCTGTCTGCAAAGCCCGTGAAATCAGGTGTGGCGATGGCCTGTGCGCCCATGATGCCCGCAAAAACCAGATCTCGGTAGTGGCTGCTTTGATTGCTCTATGGCCGATCTGTTTATTTTATTGCTTGAGCTGCTTTTCAATGTTCCGTGAGGTTTGATGTTGACTTTGCTGTTTTAGATCAGAGTATTGCGTTCCTGTGCGTGCGGCAGGTCGTAGCTTCTTGTGGATTGATGTGCTCCCGAGAAAAGTGAACAGCGCCTGGGAGATAATGTAGAGCTTGTAGCGGCGACTGGTGAGAGATGAGTTTGATGCAACTTTTTGGCTACTTTGTTCTACAGATCAATTTCTTTATTGCATCGACTACTGTTTCTCTTGTGTGCTTGTCGGCTTGGATCTGTGTAGTTGGATGCAGATCACCTAGTTTGCAGATCACCTAGTTTGGCTGCATCTTTTTCTCTTGCATGTGAGCGTCCACAAAAACCGGTGCAGCTGCTGTTTTTTGCTTGATTGGCTGTCTCCCATGGGGTTTATGCAGACTGAAAATTAGCTCCTGAGAAACCGAAAGTCCTGGTAGCAGCTTGTGTGTGAGGCATTGGGTTGATTGCTGTGCGTGCAATCTTCTTCAGTGGAGAATCTAGGGTGATTAGATTATTTTATTCCAGTTTTGCTTCTTCTTGTAAGACATATCATACCTGTGCTCTGAAATGCATTGATGTGGTTCTGTAGACAAGAAACAAGGATAGGCTGCTGTAGAATTTCAAGGGGGCTTGAGCTTCTTATCCAGGGAAGCTTGCAGTAAAGATTTCTTTATTGCTTTGGTTAAAGAATCTAGTGGCTGCAAGTTGTTGTTTAGTTTATTGCTTTTGGCTTCCTTCATTAATTCGCTTGAGGTCTTGGTTTTATTTGAAAGCAGCACCTTCTGTTGTTTTGTCTTTTGTTTCGAGGTTGGATCGGATTCAACACAGGTCATCCGCTGTGCCTGTATACAGATCTTTATAGCTTTTATAGCTATAGGAGTGAAAGTAGTGTTGAGTTCGATCGGGGTGAAAAATAGAGAAAGTGCCTATTCACCCCCCCCCCTCTAGTCGCCTTTCCGGTCCTACAAAAAGAATTGGATACTTACAAGTGGGGTCTACTGGTAAGTAAAAGAGAACAAAGGAAGTGAATGACATGTGGGACCAACTGGACAAAAGGATTTTTCAAGAACTAAATTAATTCCTGAAAATAGGATTAGGGTTAACATGTGGGCCACTGGTCTATGGACCAGGTCCACAGAGATATGCTAGTCCACGGTGGACCAAACTCATGGCTAGGGTTTAACCAAGGGTTGGTGACATGCGGGACTGCGTGTAAGTGAGAGAGCTAATTAGAGTTTTTAATTGGGAGGATGACGTGTGGGGTCTACATGTAAGTGAGAGGAGATAGATGTTGACCAAGTCGGCGGGAGAGAAGGAAGGGCAGAGAAAAATCAACGCAGCAGAAAGCAAACAAAGAACGGCCACTCCATGCCGGTTCATGCGCATGATGGTAGGGAAAAAGAAAAAATAGAGAGAGCAGAGGGATGTTTGGCTTGGATCGGATGGCACATACATCAACTAAAAGGGAAAAACCAAGAGAAATGCATGGCAGAGAGGCTTCTAGGCTCATGATGCATGGCGGCACGGAGGCATGGATTTGGCAAGGCAGAATTAGACGTAAACAATGACAGAGGGTTTAGCGACTAACAAACAACGTAAAGGAAGGAACCGAACAACTCGGACACGAACATAAGCGATTGCATGGCTAGATGGTAATTGACATGGCAAGGAAACCATTAGAGAAAGAATTAAGAGAAAGCTTCACACGTGAGATGCATGCACTGAATTGTTGGCTTGGTTGGTTGACAAAGAACCATCTTGGTTCCAGAGAAAAGAACGAGAGAACAAGGCATGTGTTTGGTTCATGCGACAAAGATCGGCAAAGATCAATTCTTTTTGGTACTGCGATGGAAAGCGAAGAGAGAGAATTAGAGAAGGATCAACAGAGGAGACACATGCACTTGGGTTGTTGGATTGGTTAGATGACAAAGAATCACACAACAAGAAGAAACCATATTCGGACAAAGAACCAAGCTATTGTCTAGAACGGCTCTGACGGACATGAAACGCTACAAGATGTAAAGCTATTACCATGCATGAATAGTGCGACAGTGGCCGGTGGCGTCGAGAAGCGCGCAATGGCGCAAAGGGCAAAAGCGGAAAGGAAGCGATGAGCCAGACGCAATGGCGTGATCGGATTTTGGAAAAACTCACCGAGGAAGCGAGCAACACGATTTAACGCGGTTCGGCTTTACTGACTTGACGTGGCTCGGCGATCTTGGGTGAAGTGGATGGTGCCATGACGTAGAGGACGACGACGAAATAACGCCGCAGAGTTCGGCCACGGACGTCGGATGAAGGTGCGATACTGGAGAAGAACCGGTTGAAGCTCGATTTTCTGCAGTGCGATAAAAGCGAGGACGATTCGGAGGAAACAAATTTAGGGGATTGAGAGAGGAGATCGAGATAGACACATGAGCGCAAACGGCTCGCTTTTATATGCATCGTAGAGAAAGATATGATTTTTGGAAGATTTTCAGTTCGAAACGGATACGAACTTATCTGCTCGGTTCGTCCCAAGGAAAACGATGAACAGTGATTCGCGGGTACTGTAGCACACAGGCAGGAGAGAGAAAGAGGTCGATTTTCGGAATTAAAGAAAATCCCAAAAATCAAGGAGATCAAATAAAATAGCAAACAAATCCAGAAAAATCTCAGAAAATACCAAAATTTTTTTGGAACACAAGGAGGCCAAATAACACAGGTTTTTATTTAATTGATGTATAGATTAGTTAAATTAAATTTTTTTATTTAGGAAATTCCCAATTAAGCTTTATTAAATCAAATAAAATTGGTGAAACTTTCTAGGGACCTAAACTACTCAAAAGATTTTTGAAAAGCCAAATTTTGGGACGTTACACAATGTAATACTGCTTTAACTTTATCGGGGTCAACTGCTACTCCCTTGGCTGTCATCACATGACCAATAAAATCAACTTCCTTTTTCTAGAAATCACACTTGCTGAACTTTGCATACAATTGATGCTTTCTTAGTTTTTCTAGGATTAACCTCAGGTGCTTAGCGTGTTCTTCTTCTGTCTTGGAATAAACCAAAATATCATCAATGAACTTGTCCAAATATTCTATGAATACCTTGTTCATCATGTTCATGAAATATGTAGGCTGCCGGAGTTAGACGGCACCGGTAGAGGTAGAGGCCACCGGAGTTGTAGATCGGGGCGGCGGCACTAGGGCTAGGGACGTCAACATTTTGGGTGGCGGCGGCACAAGTGAGTGGGATGAATAGATAGAGGAGATAGATGAGAGCCAAGGGAGGTCGCCAGTAGCAAGGGAGGCTATCGGAGGCGACGGATGTGGGTGATGATGGTCGGTCCAGAGAGGGAGAGCGAGAGAGAGAGAGAGAGAGAGAGCTGTGAGAGAGGGAGTGAAGTGAGAAAAGAGGGACGATAAGGTTAGGGTTGGGGTTAAGAAGGGAGGCATCGCGTGGACTCGGGTTGGACCTAGTTGGCTGGTCGGCTACGGAGAGAAAGAGTGGGCCAAGGGGTTGGGTTTTAGCCTGTTAACAATAGTGCGTCGTATGAATTGTTTCCCTTTTCATTTTCCTGCTGCATTTACACATACACCTTGGATTAAAATTCATATGGTATTAATTCTAAAAACAATAGTAATTATTCACCATGTAAATTATGAAAATAACACAGCATGCGTGAATAAGGTTTTGCATCATACTTATGAGCATGCATGATTAATGGTTTGCATCGTACTTAGAGCGTAACTAGGGAATGATTTAATAACTTAATTTCATATTATTATTTGCAGTTGATCTCGAGAGCTACCTAGGACATGTAGGACGTGCTTCTGGTGCTTCAATCCAGTCAAAGCTTACTTTGGCAAGTCGCTCCTTTGACCATGTCTTTTAAATTGATTTATTTGGTTGTGGGTTGATTTTGAAATTATTGCTCGATAACAAAAAATGAAATTTTAATAACTATAAAATTGGTGTTAAGTGGATCAGAGAGATCCAATAGTGATTTAGTAATATTATTTGTTCATGACCCAAGGAGGGGTATGAAGGGAATATTTGGTGGGTAGAGCAGTTCAGAGCAAGAACCAACCCAAGTAGGGTTGTGTTGTGGAAGTTAGGACTCTCTACATAGGGATACAACTTAAGGACATAACCACACTGGCACTTACTTCAAAAGCAGTGCAAACCACACTGGCCATAGACCTAGAATGAGGCGGGCTGAACTGATTAACCATGCCATGTAGCTGCCTCTGCAATGGGTGAGAAGGTGGCTATTTCCAGGTAGGGGTAGTCACCCTAGGGCGAGAATACCAAGTCGGGGTCTCGACCCGTGGGCCTTGGCTAAGGCAAGGTATAGTAGTGGTTGCGACCACTACAACAGTTCGTCTTGTGCCAACTGGACAGTGGTATGAGTACGGGCTGGCTAAAGGTTCTGGTTCCTTGGCTTAGTCATGCACCAAAGGTACCACAAAGGAGTAGTGACAGTTTAAGTCAAGTGATACTATGGACAAAACAGTACACCTCTTATCAGAGTAAAATGTTGTTGGACCAGAATGATGACTAGAGGGGTGAATAGGAGCACTATTCTTTTTCGATCCCAACTAATTTTAACTTCTTCTTCTCCTCAATAGCTATAGAAGCTATAAAGATCAAAGAACATGATCACAAGGGAAGTCTTGCGTTGAAACCGACAAACCCCGAGACAACAACACCAAATCACCTCAGAAGGGCACATAGCTGGTCTGACCGCCAAAGTAGACCGATTTGACCGAAGGTCGGTCAGTCTAATTGCCCAAGGTGGCCTGTCCAACCGCTGGTGCCTGGGCAGCAGCCCAAGAAGATCACAAATCAACCTAACTTCTACTCCAGTGATCCAAATCCTTTGAAACTTCAACCATAGTTCATGAAGAAGGTCATAAACCTATTCTAATCGACGATCGGGATGATTGAGGCTAAGGTTCTATCAATTTTTTGGATGAGACCAAGAAGGCATGAAAACCGAGGAAATTCAAACTTTAATCCAAAAACTTGCTTGTGGATGCATGATGATCAAGATGACCCTAGATGGATTCACACATGTCCTAGCAAGCTAAATCACACCAAGAACACCAAGAAAACAGAGAGAGCACACAAAATCCCAAAAGGCATCAAAGAGGGACCAAGAACAAGAGAGAACTCATCATAAAGAAAATCTTGCTTGGATTGATTCAAGAGATTGTTGTTTTATAATCACTCCACCATAGAGGACAAAAGCTCAATACTTGAGCACTCAATCAATCCATCTCACTCAAACGCTAGCCTCCTTTACTCCACTTTCCCGAAATCACAAATTAGAGTTTCTACTTGGGAAAACTCAAGAGGCACAAATCTCGCACCTCTCTCTTTTTTTAGTGGAGGCTAGGTCAAGAGATAACCTTATCGGACACCAATTAAGCCCCCCATACAAACGGGTATACACACACACATGCTTCTCAAAGCGGATGATGAATCGGGCTTCTCGAATCCATCTCTTCATGATCTTCATCTTTACTTGACCTAAACCGTCTCTCCTTGTGCCGTCTTGTGCCATGGTTTCACCAAAGGCCACCAACCAGATATTTTGGTGAAGATACCAAAATACCCCTTCTTGATCTTTATCCGAAGACAAAGTCCAATCGTCGTAAATCAATTCCATGCTTCGCTACGTGTAGGTTGATCAACGAATCTCTTCATGTCGGCAAGTCACTCCTATAACACTTCGGCCCAATACTGAGCCCAGAATGTCACCAAACTATGCTAACTACCAATTTAAACATTGATGTACAATAAATTCTAGCAGCCATATCAAGATTAAAACCCATCAACAGGTCACAAGATGAACGTTTAAAGTAATACTAATCAACTAATGAATTTACCAACTAGTCTCAAGCATTATTCTAGGCAATAGATAAGTCCATGAACAACGATCTAAAGGAAATAACCAATGTCTCTATATTTATATGGAATCACTCCAAGTAAATATTGAATGTGTATTTGTTTTGCATGTGACGCTTGTGATCTATTCCCTCCTATGTATGTCGCCATCAATAGTCACCTAAATTCAGCAACAAAGCAAGAGTGAGTTCAAGACTCAACAAATACATAATAAAGCCATAAACAACATTTTATCAACCATAATCAAGGTTATCACCATCATATATCTATTTAATGTCATTCTCATACTCAAATAAACAAACCATATTCCATATAGGTAAATTTGCACAATTTGACAATTTACTCATATGTGCGAATGCACCATCATACTCATGCTCATATGCATCTCATCAGTTGATACCGGTATAACAGAGTGTTCATCCATCGATGACACACTCTTTCCCCGTCTTCGTTAGGATATGGCCCCTACATTATAGGACTTCAACTAGTCTCTACAAATGTAGGACTTTATCTATAGCACTCTGGAATAGTAATGTATCTTTCTCACCGACCTCACTAGAATAATTACATAACTTTCTCACAGACCTGGCTTGTGCACTCTTATCATGATGAATGCAAATGATGCAACATCATAATTAATCATTTACACAACTCGTCTCATTAACTCAATATCTGATTCTTATTATCTCAATATCATAATCTCATTAACTCAATGTCATTAATATCATGTATATTAATAAGCTTAACGAAATCATAATAAATAATATGATAAGTAATATCAATGACAATGGTGAACAACTCATTATTCACCATTCTACCATGTACTTGCCTCTTAGCCTTTAAAAATCGGGTGACAAAATTGTGGTACGATGCATGAGCCCACAGTCTCTGAATAAGTAAGTAATAACACACACTTAAAAACATACCACCACAGTACCAAAACATTGAACAAATCATCATCGAATCTATACACAAAATTGACACCTTTAACTTAACTTTACCGGATGCACTACCCATTGTCCCTGTGATAAAACGACTCTAGATCTCTCCTCTAAACTCTAAACATAGCGAAATATATACTTTCTCGAAACCCCACAAAATTATTTACAACTTTCTAGTTAAGCAAAACATCTTAATTCACCATTTTGTTCCTAGATTTCAACCCCTAAGATCAAACCAGAATCTGCCACAGTCTACTTCACTTTTTAATATCTATTTTTCTATAACTTGAAAAATAGTAAACAATGGTAGTTCTGGAAACTACTAAGAATTACCTAGCTTATTCAAGTTATACAATAATTAAATAAATCCATCGACAATGTGTAATTAGCCCATCTACGTGACAGCTGTCATTGATAACCATTTTCTGGATAGCGACCTTCCTAGGGCCATAACTTTTTGCTCACAACTTTAAATTTAGTGTTCTAGATCTTCCTGGAAAACTAGTGAAATTACCCACACCTTTTCTAACTAGCCAAAACTCTGAATCTGAACGTAAATACCCTTAATTGCCCCGCAAGGTTTTGTAGCACAATTTGACGAACTAGGGATTACTGAAAACTATACCTCCCATTAAATAAACGACCTACAAATTTAACAACAACTAATCTAGGGCCAACTAAAGGCTACCAGATCATTACCCTTAAAGAAAATCGACAATGAACACGAACTTGCACAATTTCTCTTCTCTTCTCTTCCTCTCTTCTCTTCTCGTCTTTCCCTCGTGCTGGCCCTTCTCCTTTCTACCTTTGTGAGAGCCCCCGGGGTATATAGCTTGTAATACTTAGTCATCCACTTGCCCCTAGCAACACAAACCAAATATCTCGTGCCTCGGCATACATGTACCTCCCAAAATTGCAATACACATACCTCATACAAAAATTATGCATCAACTCCATACACAAGTCATTACATTACCGAGTCTTCAAACTTACAACACAAAGACATACAAGTCCAGAAAACAACAGTAGGACCGACCGGCCAAATTGACAAGGTAAATAAACAAAGTAGCAGCGGAAACAAAAGCCATAAGATGGCGATAAACAAAAGCTAACCGGTTTGCCATTACCCACAAGGCAACCGACCGGGCCACCAAGCTAGTCGTCCTATACAAAGTCGGTCTCACAATAGTTAATCCCTTGGGGATCAACCTCCTCTGCAATAATTAAACAATGCAGCTGAGCACAAAGTTGTACTCACAAGACTTACAAGCAAAAGAAATATATAGATGCATTCACGTATCAAAGGAAGGCTACTACACTAAGGCCAAAGACATAAAGCAATTTTTCCTTTGCAATAGAGTAATAGATTGTAAAGCAATTTTAAGCAATTTGTTCTTATTTGTTTAAATAATAGCGAGACAACATTTATAAACATAATAACATCCTGGAGGTGTCTTCCCAACAACCACCACAACATAGCACGAATTACCTATTCGTACCACCCAAATTCAAGTTTTATCGAAAATGTTGAGTCTAACTCTTGTAGAGACCGAGAAGTGACTTTGCTCACTTGGTGGGCTTCGGCTGGGGCCAAGCCACCCACCCGGGTTCGAGTGATGACTCGCCCGGGTGTCTCGCCGGGTGCGTGTGTGTGTGGTGTGGGGGTGTGTGTGTGTGTGTGTGTGTGTAGAGGTGTTGGAGGACTGAGCTGGGGCTCAGCTGGCAAAAATGAGGGGAGCTATAGGCTCTCAGCCCGTCACGATTTGAGCGCTGGCTCTCGTGGTGCCTCGCGTGATTGGGTGCTCTTCTTCTTTAAGGCTGTCTGGATGGGGAAAACCTAGACCACCAAAAAAAAACTCTTGTAGAGACCTAACCAAGCGTGTCCATAACCTAGGAGGAGGCTATTCGAATATATTAGACCCTGCAGGGGTGTACCAATGTACCCACACGCCAGACCGCCTTTTCGTCACATGATAGAGCACACTTCCTTAGGTATGCCGGCAAGGCTAAGTCCTACGAGACGTTTTCCAATATTATGTATTAACTACGAGTCGCCCGTATGATAGAAACCATACATTGTGTCGGAGTCATCGGCAGAGAGAAAACTTACCGATGCTCCTCGGGGTAGGGAACTTAAACCTAGAACCCATCCCGTCACGCCCAACATAAACAGAACATTTCTTTTTAACACAACACATAACCACCACCTGCGACTCGGAGCCAACACACGCCAAAGTACTAAGTCAAGAGAGGTCCCATATCCCTCTCATGTGGTTAGCACGCAAAAGTGCTTGGGTCAGTGTCCAAGATGTTCGGTCCTTGTTGACTCGGGCACCATCCATGCACACCCAACAATCACACCATCCAACCAATATGCCCAAGTTTAAAATATTTTATTTTCAGTTTTAGTTTTAGTTTCTCAAATACAATAAATACATAGGTACCCTGACCCAAGTAATTTAAAGTGATGATATAATGACCATCGCCAAGGCGATGATACCCATTCTACCATTCTAAGCAGTGCTAAGCGACACAACTCGTATACAGTATATTATGACCATAACTCATCCACCGAGCTCTAATTCATGGGCGGGTATATTAACCTAAGTTCAATGGAAAAATATAACATTTACCTACAGCTTATGCAACTACTCAGATTAACTACCTCTAATCGAGAAATTAATCAAAGTAGAACATGCATACATACAGTTGTAAAACAAGATATTGTATTGAAAGTAATAGGTCAATATGATCAAAAGGGGGGCTGCTTGCCTTGCTGGAGATAATTTTCTTGCTCCAGAGGATCACTCTCATACTCAGCGAATTCGTTGGAACCTATCGAAAAATTCGATAAGACCAAAAAGAACGAATAACACCAAGAATACTCAAAAATTCAAACTCATCCAAAAATCATGAAATTTTCATAGAAGGTAGAGCATGATTTTAAATGAATTTATCAACAAAATTCAAATGATTTGGAGTTTGCATGCAAAAGTTATAGCCAAAACAAAATCAGCCTTTTGAATAAATACTAGAAAAATACCTCTCAGGACTGTTCATCCGAAATTAAATTTTTGGTGAAAATTTACAGAGAGGTGGTGAATATGAAAATTTTATGGTAGATAGAGCACCTCATGAGATGAACAATGGAATTTGATTCACCTCGTTTGGAGCTAAAATGAATTTCTTATGATTTTTCAAAGTTAAGAAAGTAGTGCACAAACCATATGTAAAAATAATATTTTCAGAGATAGTGACATACTCAAAACCTAGTCTACAATAAAGTACAGTAACAGAGGAAACCAACAAACTTGAGTTTGCTCAAAATGGGGTTACAGAGGAATACTTATGTATTTTTGAAGTTAAAACAATTTTTAGTGCAAGAAATAATGCTAAACCGAAAGTAATTCTACTAACAACCAAAACTGGAACAGTAACAGACCACGAAAACTATACCAACATAAAGTACACTAGAAATGTAACCTAGCAAAATTTGAATCAACCAAAAAGGAGTTAAAATGAAATACTTATGCTATTTTGAAGTTTAACACAAATAACAATACAAAGATAAAGCATTTCGGAAATTATAAAAGCATAAATACTTTTTATACCCAGCCTATTCTAGTTATGGACGTTGACCAGTGGGGCCTCGGCCAAAGTGGAACTAGTTAACCCAGACCCGTTCAAAATGCCTCGGGCCCACGCGTCAACGAGCGAGGAGGAAGCGCTGGATTGTTTTAACGAGCAGAATAGATCTTGACCATTAGATCAAGATTGGATGGTTCAAACGAGAGGGACGTTCGGACGGTCTGAACGGCCCAATTGACCCAAGCGGTTGAATTGAAATCGGACGGTCCAAATGGAATGGGACGTTCGGACGATCCGAACGGCCCAATCAATCTGGAGCGTTGAATCAAGATCGGACGGTTCAAATGAAACGAGATGTTTGGACTCTGACTTGAGCGTACAAGCCGGTGGGACCTAGCCGTTAGTGACTTAGTCCCATGATCTAAGTATACAGGGCATGCGCATGGCGCTTAAGTGGCTAGGCCCACTTGTAAGTGATACAAAAGAGTCTTTAGGACAGCCATTAAATGACTAAGCAAACATTAGCTATTAAAAGACTGTGATTAGCCCTAATGATTTGCTACAGTTCTGGTTGGAACTTCCGACAACAGAGTAGCTCATGCCCGTGAGCTTCCTCGGCGTATCGCTGGTGACTCAGGCCAAGGCGGCGTGGTCCAAAGGTAGAAATGGATTGCTAAGGTTCATGCGAAGCTATAGGTGACCGGAACATCACCGGAGATGGTCCGACGAGGTGGCGCAACGACAGGGAGTGGAGGTGCTCCCACGGCCAACATGGACACTACGCTACGATGAGGCCTAAGGTTAGATATCGTGCGCATGAGTATCAGGAAGGTCCAAAGAACCTACCCGAGGGTTGCAGAGAGGACTAGCTGGTCGGAGGCTCGCCGGCGTCGAGGACGATGACGGCGGGCTAGGGCTTCACCGTAGAGAGGGCGCCCTAAGCAAAAGAAAGAGACATGAAATGTCGGGGAGGCTCAAGGGGGCTAAGAAGATGGTGATATTGTGAGCAATTGAAGAATGCCTCACCGGAATGTCACCGGAGAAGAAGGGGGTGCTGGTGGCCGGAAAATGGAAAAGCTCAAAATCCACAAGCTCCTGTGATCCAATTGACAAATAAGTTGAGGGGTTATCTTAATTATGTCAAAAGACACGATATGATGCGCAAGGTTGAGTTAGAAACTCACCGGAGGCACAAACGACACGGTGAAAGTGGTCGTGGGCACACTCTGGAGCTGAGAAAATGGCACGACGATGGACCAAGAGCTACAAGCCAAGACAAAGACTCGGGTTAGCTCAAATGGGTACGGTAAAGAACATAGAGGATGAAGGACCAAAGAGAGAATCTCACCCGAAAGGCCGAAGAACGAGTGCCTCCCTCCTTAGCCACCGAGAGGAGGAATGACCTCTACTGGGTGAGAGAGGGGGTATTATCCTCGGGTTGAAGACGGAGGAGGAGGCAAGTATAACCCGAGCCCTAGGACAGGTCACAATGGGCGGTGGCTCACGGCGGTGATGGAGCGGTGTAGCATGCAATGGGCGCATGTCGCTTGATCTCTGCTCGCGAGCCAGCGCGTTGGAGAAGACAAGTCTGACAAGTGGGCCCCACCACTCAATGACACAAGGCGTGAATGGGTGCAGTCCAATTGAGTGGCTCGGGCCAGTTTAAACGAGCAGGTTGGATTGAAAAAGGACGGCCCCGATTGAGATGAATGTTCGGACTGTCCGAACGACATAATTGATGAGGATGGTTCGATCGAAATTGGACGGTCTAGATTGCACGGACGTTCGGACGGTCCGAACGACCCAATCAATCTGGTCCGTTGAAAACAAATTGGATGGCTCATGCGATGGTTAGCTTGAGTCGAGCGCACTGGTGCAAATAGGCGGTTCAACCAAATCAAGTGGTTCGAGTCAGGATTGGGTCTAATCCCAAGGAACAGTGAAAACTTATTTTTGAGGAGATGAGGCTGAAATGGTTTGTGAATTTTTAGAGTGAGTTTAGGGTCCTATTTAAAGTACAATGGGCTGGAGAGTCATGGCTTGGATGTGGTAAGGTTGGAAATGACTGGTATTGAATTTGATTCGGAATACACTTTGAATTCGAGTCGGTTTTCCGCTTTCCTTTTGTGCAGCGAACATTCTGGAGGCCATAACTTTTGCTCCCGAACTCAGAATTCAGTGATTCTTTTCCGTTTAGCTAACTCAGAGTACTTCAACGTTATATTTGTGGATGTTTTTTGAAAACGCCATCTTCGTTGCCAAATTTGCTTTGGAAGTTGACTTAGTTGCGGACTCTGATTCTCCATACAACCTGCCTGCAGGCCTAATATCTTACATGTCAGAACTCCAAATTAGGTCAATGAGGACTCTAAATTGGACTATACGAAAAGTTCTACAACTTTGTAGATATGAGGCTTTCCATTTGAAACCGTTTCAATCGCGAACAACACGTTGCAAGATGATGGACAGATTCTGCCTCGTTTCTTGGCGAGTTAAATATGAAATCTCCCTATATTCTTTTTAAATAAAAGGGGTATTACATCTCCCATCTGGCTTCCACCGGAACTACCATGACATTTGCACCAACCCTCATGCCGCTTGATGCAACTCGTCGCACTGAACTTTTTCAGTTATCATTGTCCATCTTGCACCATGCTTGAGTCTAATGACTTTACCTGTCATCCTTGATCGTTCTAGACCTCAACTTTCCTAACCTAGTCCCGATCATCCTCGTCGTTGACTCTAAGCCTCCCGCAGAATAATAGACTAAGAAATCGATTTCGAGGGCATAAGTTCTTTGTAACTTGACTTATGTTAGTCAAAATATGTATCATACAACACATATGCACTAAAAACCATGACTTTGACCCAACGCATGAACATCACTGTCCACCTCGTGCATGATCAGTGCTTGGCTGGTTAGACTGTCGTCCATGGCTGGTCTAACCTCCAACTAGTGGCCGGTCAAACCGCTCAGGGACTTAACCAAATTTTCGAGGGTTAAAATTTGCACCCTCCCTGGAAACATAATTCTCTATCTGCTTTTGACTTGAAGCTCTAAAAATTATAAGACCAAGTATAAATACATCCTCTCACTTAGCTACACCCTCTATTATGATCCCCACAAATGTGATATCACTCCTAGCTTCTAGGTTTCGAAGTGCGTCGTGTGGGTTTTCCTCTAATACAGGTCGTAAGATCCCACGTTGCTCTGTCATCAGTAGATTTCTAAATAAAAATATGGGTTCACCAACAAATAGGTAAGGTATCTCGTTGTCAATTTACTTTTGGAAACACGACTTGGTGCCAGGAGTATATACTAATGCATGCATCTCCTTTTCGCGGCTTGCTGAGTATTTATGTACTCAGACCCGCTTTATTGTTGTTTTTCAGACTTTGTGGTGTATACTAACTCCGAAAAGGTAGAAGCTGATACTCATGATGATGCGGGTCTTTGTTACGACGCTGATGCTGCTAAAAAGGGTTATGATTCCGGTGAAGCTGGCTACCAAGACCTCGAGTAGAAGAACATCAAGCTGGCTACCAAGACCTCGAGGAGTAGAACAACATCAGGAGAGAGGTCTTAGAAGACTTTGTAATAAATAGGTGGACGGAGTAGTATCACCGTAGCCAGACCTAATGAAGCACTACATGTGCTATATGAATACGGTACATGTACTAAACGGTGAAATTTTTTCTTCTTGTGCATGCTGTTGTTTCCTTAGCCGATCCTGGCGCGTCTCTGTTATGTGACGATCTCCAACCTAGTCAAGCATAATATGAGGGCGCTACAATCACAGGGCGACAAATCCATTCGGAAGGCAACTCAGCAAAACATTCCCGGCACGCCATCGGTTCAACTTCCTCTGCATCCGCTCCATTGAAGAGTGTTCGCCAAGAGGAAAGCAGAACCTTACCTTCAGCATCTCGTGCTACAATACTGATTCCAACATTGTTACTCAATTGTTGATTGAATATTTGCTTACAACTAGTAGTTGTAGCTAGTAGCCAGCACTAGTATTTAGAAAGTCAGTAGTGAATGTGTGACCGAGACAGTTCAAGAAATCTTCTGTTTCCAGTTTTTGCTACTATTGCCATGGACGGAGGATATCACTCCAAGTCATACTCCTGTGGACGCACGCAGATCGAGCCCTACAACGACGTTTCATAGTTGGACTTCCAGTCATAGTCCTATGGCGGCAGCGGGGCGTCCGCGTCATACCAGTACTAGTACTAGTACGACGACCACGGAAGCGAGGCAAGAACGGTGGATTAGTAATGGCCAGATGGGCCGGACCGGTTCAAGAGACGATACTGTTGGTCCAATCTAGACAAAGCATGGTTCACATTGTTTATGGGTCGTGCCGACTCGGTATGAAGCCTCGTGTCGTGTTTGGGTCGTTGCTCTGTCACAGTGGATCGGCTCAGCACGATGCCGACACGGCCCATCTAGCCCGCATGTGGAGAAGGAGAGACAGCGAGGCCGGTGCAAGAGGTGCAGGCGACGACGCAGAAAGGGGCCAACGCGAGGAGAAGAGGAGGAGGCGGTAGGTGGCGCGGCACACCGCGTGCGGAGGAGAAGGCGTGGGCAATCGGGCGTGGTGGCGGTGCGGTGCTGGGAAGAGGAAGGGAGAAGAGGGAGGCAGCTAGGTGGCCCGCGCAAGGCAAACAGGCACACGATGGGTCATGTCTGGCTCGGTTGGGAAAACGCTTTGTCGGGCGTGGGCTTTACGTGAGATGATGGGTCAGGTTTCTACCGAGAGAAATAGTCGTTGCGGGCTATTTTGGCACGGTGGGCCGTATGGGCATGGTCCGTTTGGTCTATTTAACCTGTAACGTTTGGAATTTTAGAAATGCTGACCTTTTTATCATTTGGGACTTTAAAAATAACAAACAAAAATTAAAAAAATCCCAAAATTTTGACCGTGTTGGACTGCTGCCTAGGCTAGGGATGGAAACAGATCGAATACGAATCGAATAGTCTCGAATACGAATATGAATCCATATTTTTAAAACGAATACGAATCCATATTTTTAAAACGAATATGAATACGAATTCGAACATTCTCGAATACGAATACGAATCGAATATGTACTCAATTCGGTTGAATGCGAATATTCTACAACTTTTGCGACAAATCTCGGTAGAACAAATAGTATTCGTATTCGTATTTGGGAAAAAACAGATAGTATTTGTATTTGTTTTTCCCGGATAGTATTTGTTTTTTTGGATACTATCCCATTTTTTTTTCCGGATACAAATAACACCGAATACGGATATGAATGCTATCCATTTTTTTCCGGATACGAATAACACCGAATACGGATACGAATAACACTGAATACAGATATGAATACTATTCAAATGCGGATTTTACTTACCACATTTGTGTTTTCTCGGATACGAATATCGTATAAAAAGGATTATCCTTTACCATTTTTCATCCCTAGGCTTGGCCCACGAAAGAAGGTGAAAGGCACGGTTCATCCGAATTTTTTTTTGAAATAATATATTTTTTAAAAAAATTACAAAACTAGGTCATTGCTCCAAAAAATTACAAAAATAGGTCCCTGTCGCCAGTTCATCTAGTGACAGGCTCTTATCGCCAGTTGAACATGCGATAGGAACCCTGAATAGTGGGGGCAGGTTCCTGTCTCCAGTTCAACTAGCGATAGGAATTTAATAATTTTTAAATATAGCAAATAAACACAAAAAATTACAATTTTTTTTTGTGGAACATCCAGATAGAGTTTTCTTGCTTGTGTAATTTTTTCATAATTTTATCCATTCAATTTGTCTCCCAAATTCATTTAAGTATAATATTTGTAGAATTTGTAAATATACAAAATGAGGTCCAAAATTATGAATTGTTTTGTGAACACTCCTTACATAGTTTAATTATTTTTGTATTTTTAGAATTTTATATATTCTGAAATTATCTAAAAATTAAGGGTTTACACAATCAAGTACAATGATCTAAACCTAAATTCGAATTTTGAGATAATTTCAGAACATATAAAATTTCTAAAAATTACACAAATAATTATACTATGTAAGGAGCATTCACAAAAAAATTCATAATTTTTGGAGCTCATTTTGTATATTTACAAATTCTAAAAATAGTATACTTAAATGAATTTTGGAGACAAATTCAGAACGGATAAAATTAAGAAAAAATTACACAAGTAAGAACACTCTATCTGGATGCTTCACAAAAACTTTTGTAATTTTTTGAATTTATTTGCTATATTTAAAAATTTCTAGATTCCTATCACCAATAATCCAAGAATGCGAACTCCGCCTCATTGTTCAAGGTTCCTCCCTTGGCTTCAACCCATGACAGAACCTATTTTTGTAATTTTTGAGGATGACGACCTAGTTTTATAAATATTTTTTAAAAAAATATTATTTCAAAAAAAAATCATCCATTCGGAAGGAAAATTCTCGAGCATCACCTAGCGGGCGACATCATCAGGCACGTCATTTTCACACTATATACCAAATTTAAAAACCATCGTCGGTGGCTACGCCGCGGCGTAACAAAAAGCCACGACAGCCTAGTTTATCCTGGGAGAGACGCAGACACTGCGGCGATTCTCTTTTGTTCATTCATGTTCTTTTCAACCAAAAAAAGAGAGAAACCGTTCTTTCGTTCATGATGGTTAAAGAGGAGCGGAGAAGAGAAAACATCATCGTCAGTGTGCACTACTTTAGTCCTGTTGCGACACACCCAGTCAAATCGCTCCAGCTGGCCGCGCCACCCCCCCCCCCCCCCCGGCAAGCAGCAGCGCACCCTGCTTCGTCTCCGTCTGTCGCCTCCTCATCCTCCTCGGCTCCTTCCCTCGTGGGGGCTAGGGTTTAGAGATCTCCCCTCTCGCTCCCCCGCTCCCGAGATCCGCACCGATCTGGCCCCGCCTCCGCGTGTGGTCGCCGGGGCGCCGCCGCCACCCGATTCGCTTCCTCCCGTGGCGAATCGGGGGTGCTGCTCGCTTGCTCGCTGGCTCTGGTGCTCTGGCCACCTCTCCGCTCAAATGCGCCGTTGAGCTATGATTTGGGGGCGATCCGCGGCCGCCACGATGAGGTTCGTCGCCTGCTGGGCGGTTCTGCTCGCTGCGGTCGGTTTGGTTGGCGGCGGAAGCGACTGCCTCTCCGTGTCGGCGTTGCGGCCCGAGGACCGGTTTGGGCTGGTCCCTGCCGAGGTTGGTCGTGGTGGTGGCGACGGCGGCGGCGGGGACTCCGGGCTAAGCGGGGAACTCCCGTGCCAGACGTACTCGGCGAGCTCGAGGTCGTGCGAGGAGATGAACGGCTCTGGGTCGTTCAACACCACCTGCGTGATAAGCTCGAGCTCTTCGTTGGATGGTGATCTCTGCGTGTATGGTGACGGGAATGTGGAGATAAAGCCCCACGTCAAGATCATCTGCCCTGTCAGGATGCTACATAGTGCTCAATGTCTCCAGGAGCATCACGATTGGAGAACATGTCGAGGTGATCGCGGGGTCGGTTAGTCTGTACGCGGCCAATGTGTCGTTGGATCACCATTCGACTGTCAACACCACTGCACTCGCCGGCGAGCCTCCTCCCCAGACTAGCGGGACGCCTCACAGCCTGGAAGGGGCCGGTGGAGGACATGGTGGGCGGGGCGCGTCTTGTAAAGTGTCCAATGATACAAACTGGGGAGGCGATGTGTATGCGTGGTCGACGTTGGCATGGCCTTGGAGTTACGGCAGCAAGGGAGGCAGCATGTCTGCTGATCATCAGTTTGGAGGGGATGGTGGAGGCCGTGTCATGCTCAGGGCAAGTGAATTTTTGAATGTTGATGGAGATGTACTTGCTGAAGGAGGTGTGGGCAGTCTTAAAGGAGGCGGCGGATCTGGTGGAAGCATTATAATACATGCTTTCAAGCTGTAAGAACTGCATTGCTTCAAATTTTACCTGTTTTACTATGAATTGCGTTGCAAATCTGAAATCTTTGGGTATCAGAATCCAAGCCCTATTTAATATTTCGATATGTTATTTCCTGTCATTTTTCCATGGAATTGGCCGGTCTAGATGCCATGTAGATAGATAAACTGCACAATCTGGCTAAATGTCATCGTAACTTAATTGTTCCCTTATGTACATTATGATGTGGTGTTAGCTATGAACCTTTTAGGGCATTCTGTGAATTACCATGTCATTGCACTATATTAGGCATTGGATGGACCTGCATTCTGCAGAGTTTAGTTGTAATTATGTTTTTGAGACAAAAAAAAAAAGGAATTGGAAAACAAGAAGCAAGAGTTTCTATGACTTGTCTGGTTCTACCGCTCTGCTGTAATTTGAGGGTAATTGCTGGATTCAGTTGGAAATCAGGAAACCTTTCTTTCTGCTGCCCTATACACAATTATTTTGCTCAAGCAGGCAATCTTTAACGATGTCCATTCTTGAAAATTTGAAATATTGAAAAGTATTGTGGGATGTGTCAGGCTAAATGTTGTCGGGCATGATGCTCTGGTACAAATACAACGATACTTAGCCCAGTTACGATCCATATTATTTGGGCAGCCCACCCGTAGGTCCAAACCCTTACAAAACCCAAATCCCATTGAAACCCGACCCCAGATCATTGTTGATCCAAATTGCGATATCAATCTCATTGTTCTTTCTAACCTAATTCTGACGGTGGCCGACTCTGCTCACATCTTAGATATGGAAATGGTACAATAAGTGCTGCTGGCGGTAATGGATGGGGTGGAGGCGGTGGTGGGAGGATATCTCTGGATTTTTATAGCATTCAGCAAGATTTGGAAATTACAGTTCACGGTGAGTATTTTCCTGGCCTTAGTTTTTTACTTTTTATGCAATTGTTTTGTAATCCTTCTGCCACTGTTGTTTCTCCATAGGGGAACATAATCAGCCAAACTATTGCATACAGAAGTGCAACAGATATTCATTGCTAGTTACTGATACTGTTTAGTGTGACATGTATTTTGGTTCTATCACTAGTTAGTAACTGTAGCAAAGGCATTAGGGGCGTGACATGTTGGCAACATGCAGAAATAGCTCAATTAATGCACTCTGATGAGTTAGTTGCGATGCAAAAAAAGTTTGCACTTTCCATCGCTTGTGATTAGATGCAATGTCATGATAACCCTAAGCTAATGGCCACTATTATGTTGATGTTTAACTTATGCAGTCTTATTTTGGGACTGTCTTGCATATAGATAACTACCACACGCTTGCGTGCAAACATATATGTGCATTAACAAGTGTTTTGTAGCATAGTAGTACTTTTAGTATAAACACTAGGAAAAATATAATGTTTGGCAGAGGGTGAGAAAAGTGTAGGAAAGTAGGAACTCAGATACTTCTTCTGCAAGTAAACAAATGATTGAAATGAACATTTTGAATAATGCAATGTCTATTGATTTTGAAAAGCCTTTGTCACTTTAACTTGCGAATTAGGAAAACTTATAAAACCCTAACTTCTAGTCAGTTAAAATGTTACTTGCCCTGATTTTTGACAACTTTAACTACACATTCCCAAAAAAAAAAACAAATTTTTTATTGTCCTACCTTGGTAAATTTATCACGGTTAGTTCTTTCTGTGGAAATGGTGAGCATCACTTTAAGCTGTCACAGTTATGGATCTTTGTATCCATCCTGAGTGCTGTCATGGGCTGGGTTACTGTTCACGCGCGCGAACAGTACCACGGTTACTGTAGCTGCTGGGATTAGGAAGGGATTGCTTTCCCCAACAAGAATATCTATTTCTCTAAATAGTTGATTAGTTTCCTTGTATAGGGATTAGGTAATTGGAAAGCTTATCTATTAGTTAGGAAGGTTATCTATTAGTTAGGAAGGTCATCATTTAGATTGATTTTATCTATAATTGTTAGACGAGCCCTCCATATAAGGAGGCATATTGTAATCATTGGCATTAAGCAATGAGAATACAATGGTTTAAGTCTCAATCCCCTTCGTCTCCCCAATCTATAGTCTTCCCTCTCCCCTAGCAGCCGATGCCACCCGGCTATCCTCCCGGTGATGTTTACCCCTATGATCTAAGGATCATAACAGTGTTGAATATTCATGCATGTGCTTTTGCACATGAACATGTGCCTTTTTTCCTTTAGTAACTTTTTAGTAATGCAATCCTCCCCTTTCTTTGTCTTGTAATGGCAAACGCTTTTGTTCACATTCATCAGGTGGACAGAGTTTTGGGTGCCCTCAAAATGCTGGCGCAGCAGGTACAATATATGATAGTTCATTGCAGACTCTAAAGGTCAGCAATGGGAATTTCACCACACATACGGAGACTCCATTGCTGGGTTTCCCAATGACTAGACTTTGGTCCAATGTGCTTGTGGAGTGCAATGCAAAAGTGTTGGTTCCCTTGTTGTGGTCGAGAGTACAGGTTTGCATACTATGACCCATTAACATCATGTTAATGATTAATGAATGCTTCATTATGCCTTTGTGTATCTATAAATCTCAAGGTTTTTTAGTATTGCATCTATACCACACCAATATCCAGATTTCATTAAAATGTCTTTTCCTCTGAGTTTCTTTAGTATTGCATCTACACCACAATGTCCAATTGTTTTTTTAAATGTATTTTTCCCCTTTAAAAGGTTCAATAATAAGGCCTGCACTAATCTAATTCTGAAATTAAGTCAACAAATTTGAAATGATGTTGTTTATAACAAGCTAATGTGATTGGAAAGTAATGCTAGATGCTTGGGCTTGGCACCACCACTTGAAATTGTGCTATGATCTGACTAGGTTGTGGCTTGAGCATGATACATGGATGCCTATTTTCATGGTTGTCACGGCGTATTAGGCGATCACGGCGCCTTGTCCACTAGTCGAGTAGGTCATTGCCTAATCGTCACCTAGGCGACATAAGGCTAACATAAAGGTATGCATTAAAGTAACAGCAAATTACAGAGTTCAATGATAGTTGTGTACCTTGCTGATCCTCAATCAGTACCAACAACCAATTAGAGGTCTGTAGTTGTACTTCTACACACTACACATCTACACTAGGGAAGATAACATAATAGCAGAGAGCACAGAGCAGAGCACACAGCAGAGGGCAGCACAGCGGAGAGCAGCAGAGCAGAGAACATGAGCGGAGCAGATCTGGGTGAGCATGAGCAGCAGAGCATAGCATGAGTAGCAGAGCAGCACAGCAGAGCAGATCGGGGAGAGCATGAGTAGCAGAGCAACAGGGCAGATCAGATCGGGGGGAAGAGGAAGAGGAACAAAGAAACAAGGGGCAGATGGGGAGGAAGAAGAAGTACCTAGAGCTGCAGATCTGGAGACCAGTCATCGAGGGAGACAGGGAAGGAGTGGAGGGTGATGGATAAGTCTCTTTTGTGTTGGTTTTTGCTGCCCTTCAAGGACAGCATCTCTTTAGGACAGCTTTTGACTAGCATCTAGGACAGCTTTTGACTAGCATCTAGGACAGCATCTTAGACTAGCATCTTAGCATATGCTTGGCAGCTTTTGACTAGCATCTAGGACAGCTTTTGACTAGCATCTAGGACAGCATCTTAGACTAGCATCTTAGCATATGCTTGGTGGTTAGCGACCTATAATTTGTATCCCCAACCCTCAAAGTTGGAATGGCGCTAGTGAGAAATAAACAAAGAAAATTGCCCCATCTCCAAGTGTCATCCTCCCGATGAGAGTAAGGATCTTGCTATCACCAAGTGCAAGAATCCAGCGACTAACAAGTGGTATCGAGTCAGATTATCTCGCAACCTCGAGCATCTCTCGCTCAATCCCTTCTCCACCTCGCTTCCGCAGCGCAGCAGCCCCAACCAAGAGAAGCGCTCTCTCACGCACGCAGTTCCCGTGGCACGCCATGTTCGCAGATCTCGGCCTTCGATCGCCTCGAAACGCCGCGGCGGCAAGAAGCCGAGTCATGCGGCAGAGAACGCGAGCGAAGCGGCAGACAACAGGTCATGGCATGAAAAAGCGTCGAGTGGCAGCGGCAGCAGAATGGAGGTGGAAGCGGCGGCAGCGATGCAGATCGTCTGGCGGCAAAGAAGCAGAGGTCGAGGTTCACATGGCAGCAGAAGAAGCTCCATCTCTCGCCGATATCAGCCGACGCTGACCTCGAGTCACGGAGAGGGAGGCAACATGAGGGCGAAGGCGCAGAATAAGCAATCACAAGACGCCACGAGCGCGGCGGCATTTCAGACAGAAGGGACGCGCATGGCAAGGCCTCGAGGAGAGCAAGACGGCGCAGGCGCAGACGGGTCAACGGAGAATATGGCCTTCACAGCGACGCGTTTCTCCTGTCGGCATCGGGTCACCACGAGTACCAGTCGTCGTCAGGACATCGGCCGGCGGCGGGTGGCCTACCTCACCAAGACCAACTACGCCGAGCGGGTCATGCGGTGATGAGGTAAAGCTCCAGCGCAGATATGTGGGATGCGATCCGAGACGAAGACGCCGACCACGATCAGATCGACGGCGCTGGATGCTCTCATCGCCGCAGCCCCGCCCGAGATGCGCTTCGCTATCAACAAGCGATCGCCAAAGAGGCTTGGGACGCCATCGCCGCAAAGACGATCGGCGGCGACCGCGCGCAAGTCTACATTGCGCACTACGCAGGAGTGGGAGAATCGCCTTCAAGCCAAAGCGAGGACGTTGATGACTTTGCTCTCCGCCTCAACACTCTGCTGCGAAGTTAGTGCATTCGGCGACGACACCTACGGCGAGGAGAGAGAGCGGAGAAGCTCTTCCGCCGCGCCCTCGAGAAGTACAAGCAGATGGCTCGCCGACGAAGTCTCGCTGGACCTTCCACGATGACGATCGAGGAGGTGTTGGGTCGCCTCAAGGTCGTTGGATGATGAGCCACAGCGTCTTCGACCCGCCACCATTGGCGGAAGCTCACCGCTCGGGAGCAGCTGGTCACGCCATTAGGTGACAGAAGAAGTGAGCCTTCTTCCATGACAGCGGCCGCAGTGGCAGCGCGCAAGCCGCGTAAAGACGCCAGCAGGGCGCGAGGACGCGCCGAGGGTGATGACCGTGGGCGCCAGCATGGGCGCCGCAAGCAAAAGCAAGACGAGACGACTCTTGCTACAACCGCGCAAGCTCGGTCATTGGGCCAAGGATTGTCGATACCACGACGCGGCCAGCCCGTCGCCGCAAGGAAGTGAGGAGAGGAGCAATGGCCTGTTCATTGCTCATGCGAGCATCGAACCACCTCTAGCGGCACCGCCGCACGGCTTCTCCTCCACCTTGACGAGCCAAAAGCACACGCCCTTCGGCGGCAGCCCAACAACGACAAGACCGACGGCGGTGCTCGACACCAGCGCCACCCACCACATGAATGGGGCGGGAGTTCTTCTCCGAGCTCGACTCAGCGCTCGAGGCACCGCTGTTTCGGCGACGCCCACCGTGGAGATCAAGGGGCGTCGGCTCTGTCGTCTTCGCCGCCAAGATCGGCGAGCACCGGCCGCCACCGGTGTCACTACATCCTCGCTGAGAACTCCATCATCGACTTGGGACGGTGGATGAGAACGGATCGCGTGGAGATTGAGCACGGTGTCGCGCGATCTGGGATCATAGTCGCGGCCTCGTCAAGGTCAACAGAGCAACCGCTTACGCCCTTCACGCTGCAGTGGCGCAACCTCTTTGTCTTCTGCGCCCGCCGCGACGACGACGCTGGAGGTGGCACGAGCGCTGGGCACCTCAACTTTGAGGCCCCGAGACGGCTCGGCAGAAGGAGATGGCGCGGGGCATGCCACACGCCGACCACGTGGAGCGCTTCTGCGACACTGCCCTCACCAAGCCGCGGCGGCTTCCTTCCTCGCCAAAGCGAAGCTCAGCGCCAAGGAGAAGCTGGAGCTCAGACACGGTGACCTCGGTCTCTGCGGTGACCGGCCACACCGAGGCCGGCGCTATTTCCTCCTCCTCGCCGACGACGTGTCCCGCTACATGTGGGCCGCCTGCCGACGTCAAGGCATCCGCGGCGGACGCCATCAAGTGCCTTCAAGCCGCCGCGGAGGCGAGCGCGCCGCGAAGCTTCGTCCTACGACGGACAACGGCGGTGAAGTTCACGCGGCCGAAGTTCGCGGCGTCATCGCGCCAACGAGGGATCCATCGTCGCTTCTCGCGCCAGACACCCCGCAGCAGAACGGCGCTGCCGAAGGCCGCAACAGACGGTGGTGGCTACCGCCGCGCCCTCGCAGCAGAGAGGATGCGGTATTTCTTGGGGAGGCGTTGATGATCGCCGCTCACTTGCTTAATCGCTTCCTCACTAAGGCCCTCGACGGCAAGACGCCATACGAGGCCTCGCACGGGCGCAAGCTCGCGCGAAGCCACCTCCGTGTCTTCTACCGCTCGCCTTCGCCAGCGAGCTCAACCACGCCGGCAAGCTCGACGACCGAGCACGCCAGAGTCTTCATCGGCCACGGAGGGCGCCAAGGCCTACCGCGTCCTCGATCCCACGACACGGCGCGCGCAAGATCACGCGTGACGCCGTGTTCGACGGGCGGGCGAGGCCGACGGGACAAGATGGTGGATGACGGCCGACTACGACGACCGGCGATTTCTTTGTCGACTACGCCCACTTCGAGGCGCGTGAGCGGCACTCGTCTTCACCGAAGCTCGCCTACCCCACCGCCCGTTCGCCACCACCTCCCATGAGTCCTTCATCACCGCCACCACCACTCAAGCAGAAGTCCACGAGCTCCGGCGAGTCCACCGCCAAGATCCGCCGCCACGTCTCGTTTCTCCCACACGGCCGCTTACTCCTTCAGTTTCAAGACCGGCGGCCGCCCACGACGAAGCAAAGACACGGTGGAGTTCGCCACTCACCGTCCAACGACGAGATCGTGATCGACGCTACCACGGCGGCGAGCCTCAAGGCATCACCGTCGTGGGCGACCTCCTCGGTGGCAAAATGGCCTCGAATCTGGCGCAGCGACGATTCGAGCAGAGCCGCGACCTCGCAGATTTACGACGGCGAGCCTCGCTCTTCGCCGAGCCGGAGAGAACGCGCAGATGGCGCGGCCGCGATGCAGAGAGATGGACGCCGTCGAGCGAAACAAGACGTGGGAGCCTGGCCGATCTTCCACCGGCCACCACGCCATCTCTCAAGCTGGTCTTCAAGCTCAAGAAAACGAGGTCGGAGAGGTGATCAAGCACAAGGCGCGTCTCGTGGCACGAGGCTTCGTCCAGAAGAGAGAGGAGTCGACGACGATGCCTTCATACCGCTGTACCTGGATGGAGTCCGTGTGTCTCCTCCGCCTCGCAGCCTCGGGAGGGTGATGGCCCATCACATGGACGTCAAGTCCGCTTTCCTCAACGGCGACTTGAAGGAGGAGGTCTCACGTCGCCACCACGGATTCATCATCCCTAAAAGAAAGCAAGGTCCTCCACCGCCCAAGGCCCTCTACGGCTTGCGGCAGCACCGCAAGCTTGGAACGCCAAGTCGACTCCACCTCAAGCAAATGGGATTCCAAAGAGAGGCCACGAGGTCGCGGTCTCACGGCTGGGCAAGGGAGGCAATGCCTGGCGATAGGCGCTTCACGTTGACGACCTTGTGATCACCGGTACCAAGGAGAAGGAGATCGAGGCGTTCAAGGCGGAGATGAAGGCCACCTTCCGGATGAGCGACCTCGGGCCCTCTCTTTCTACCTCGGGATCGAGGTCCACCAAGACGACTCCAGATCTCTTCGCCAGACCGCCACGCCAAGCGCATCGTAGAGTGGCGGCCTCACCGATCGCGAACCAACCCCACACTCCTATGGAGGAGAGGTCGGCTTAAGTCGAGAGTACTGGCGGAGGAGGCGAACGCGACGCGAAGATCGGCAAGATTAATGGGCGCCTTTCGCACCGGTCCACACGCCGATCGGACTTGGCGTTCGCCGTCGGCCACGCGGCCGGCTCATGCAAATGACCGACGACGAGCACCAAAGAAAGCCGCGGAAAAGGATCCTCCGCCACGTCGCGGGCACCTCCGACCACGGCCAGCACTACCTAAGGTGCCATGCACAAGACTTCATCTGCATGCAATGACAACGACCACACGGCACGACATCGACATGAGCAAGAGCACCACGGATGTCAGATTTCTCGGCAAGTGTCCGATCACCGCAATCGGTCAAGCAACAGGTAGTGGCTTTGTCTAGCTCATGGCGAGTACATTGCGCCCACTATCGCTTCTACTCAGCTCTGTGGTCGGCACGCACCGCCATGGCGATCTCCTTGGCGAGACGCAGAGGCGGTGGAGCTCGGGGTGGGCAACAAGTCCACCTTGGCCTTGGCGAAGAACCCTGTCTTCCATGAGCGCAGAAGCACATCCGGCGAGGTATCACTTCATCGAAGTCGCCGATGAAGGAGCATCAAGCCAACTACATCAACACCCAAGACCATTTCATGACCTCCGACCAAGTCTCTTGGGCGGATCAAGTTCCAGAGCTTGGCGCCAGATCGGGATGGCTCAGATTCTCACAAGGAGACACACAAGACTTAGGGGAGAGTGATGGATAAGTCTCTTTTGTGTTGGTTTTGCTGCCCTTCAAGGACAAAGATCTCTTTAGATGCTTTTGACTAGCATCTAGGACAGCTTTTGACTAGCATCTAGGACAAAGATCTTAGACTAGCATCTTAGCATATGCTTGGCGACTTTTGACTAGCATCTAGGACAACTTTTGACTAGCATCTAGGACAAAGATCTTAGACTAGCATCTTAGCATATGCTTGGTGGTTAGCACCTATAATTTGTATCCCCAACCCTCAGTTGGAATGGCGCTGTGAGAAATAAACAAAGAAAATTGCCCCATCTCCAAGTGTCATCCTCCGATGAGAGTAAGGATCTTGCTATCACCAAGTGCAAGAATCCAATGACTAATGAGAGGAGGGAGGAGAGAGGCTCATTGAAGGGTCTTTTTTGGCGGCGGTGCTTGGTGGCAAGACAATGAGGGACGGCGGTGGTGTCTAGGGTTCCATCCTCAGTCGCCTCTTTCACTCTCTCTCTGTGTTCCTCAGTCACATGTCTCTCAGTCTCACTCATAGTCACAGATTATCTCTCTCTCGCCCCTTAACCAGTTGGGCAGCTGGGAAGGTGTCCGCCCAGAGCTCGCCATGGACGCTCAGTGACACCATGGACACCCATAATTCCTGGGCACTCGCCTAACTAGCCAAGGCGAGGCGATCCTCCACAGCGCCAACCCTGGGCGCCTTTGCGCTTAGGCGACGCTGTGACAGCCATGCCTATTTTCCCGTGTTACCATATTCATTGCTGCTTGCTTGCATTTCCATTACTATATTCACTATTCTTATTTGGCTCCTATTTTCTACTTGTCAGGTGACAGGCCAAATTAGACTACTTAGTAAGGGTAGCATCTGCTTTGGGTTGTCTGAAAATCCAATATCAGAATTTGAATTGGTTGCAGAAGAGCTTCTAATGAGTGACTCTGTTATAAAGGTATGCCTTGTTGTCTACATATTTTCTTTCGTTGATGGTGCTCAACTGCTCATAAATAATTATTCGTATCACACAGTAAAGTAATCAATTCGATGTATATTGTATAATGAATTTTGTCTCTGTCTACTCAAGATCTCATGGGCATCTAGCATACTTTGTGAATATTGGAGGACTTGATCATCATGGCAAGTGACACTAGTATTCTGTATTCATATATTTTTTTTAGGGAAACCAGTAGGTTATCTTTTCCATCCTTGTAGTGATGGAGAGTTTTCCTTAGGCAGCAAGGTGATGGAGGAGTTGATGTACTGTAAATTAACTCTTTCAAAGGAGAGTCTTCACAAAATTTGTAGAAGTCAGGGACAACGAGGACCAACATTTCTCCAGAAATAATCCATTAAAACCATTCAGGCCAGAGGCACGGTCATTCCAGAGTTATCTGACACTTTCATCTTGTGTAAAAGGAGACGTGAGTGTAGAGAATCTAGAGATCCATCTAGTTGTAAGTAAATCTGACAAACCAAAGTGCATATGGGGGGCATCAGTAACACCCATTCTATCTTTGAAAGCTTGCCATAAGCTTGCAGCCTTGTGGTGCTCTAAGCCAACTGTGCCATCTTAGAGTTAGGATTGAGATGCTGTTGTGCCTGTGAATTTTAGTGGCCATAGCATGAAAAAAGTTGATATTTTCAGCCCCAAATTTCATCATGCTGTTTCCAGTAAATCTATCTAGATTAGTAAACTGATGAGATTACGCTTTTGAGTTTTCTAAAATTCCATTCTGGTCGCTGAGTGGATGCTGCTCTTTTAAATCGCTTTAAAATTTTCTGCATATTCCATTCTGTCCAGCTGAGTCTATGGTTCTCTTCTAATCCACCAAGCATGACAATGACTAGATTGTTATTACTGATGACTAAGCTCAGCTATGAGATATTTTTGCTCCAAAACATTAGACCTCGCCTGAGTACTTTGAATATTCTCCAAAAAGTTGCATGGGAGACTCTAATATCAATAAACTATTTGCTGAAAGCCTGGATGTTCAATCCTCAAATCTGAAAATCCTTGACTTGGGTTTATGTGTTTCGATATTGACCATACATGGTATATGGTCTTAAGTAGACCTTGCCAAGGGAGTCACCATAGTATTTGGGTAAGTTATCATCCAATTATTGGAAGTGGAAAACCAGTCTAGCTGCTCCAAGAGAGCGTCTCCCTGTTACTCCAGGTGCATGCACAGCCTTTAATAGGCGAACAGTCTTTCAGTGGACACTGGACAACATAGTATAAAAATATGTTTTTGGGGATCGTCTTTCTAGACAACATCGCAGTTCTGGATTACAGTTAATCATCTTGTTTGAATTTAATGGTTGGGGTAGATTGCAATGTTTCATAGATATTGGCATGCAGCACTGGTATGATGTGATAATGGCACGGGAATCTGTCATTTCCCCCCAAATATATTGACTTGAAGACACCGCTATATATGTGTAGAAATATATTTTTTTATTTTCTCTTGACATCAATACAGCATATGCTATGCATATATTAGTTTATAATGTTCGGTTTCGGTTTTACTGTCAGAGTGTCACGTACCAAATACATGAAACTCAGAAGCCTTCCCTTTCTACATAAATCACATGCTATGTATTATGGGCTTTGGGCCTGTGGGCAGTGGCTGCGCGGCAAGGCGGCAGCCGCAGTTGTGCACACGCAAGCACCAGCAGCCATGTCTTGGGCAGCAAGCAGCAGAGGCACGAGGAGGTTTAGGATTTATGTTAGTTTCGGAAATCATTAGGAGATTAGTCGGTTAGACTTTGGTTAGCTAATATATCTCTAAGCTAGATATGATTGTCAGGGCGCCTATTTAAAAAGAGGTTGCTGTCATTATTTGTCAAGCAAGAAAGAACAGAGAAGTCTCTAGTCTCTTCCTATTCTGAACTGGCCTCACAGCCTTGGCGGCGGCATGGTCGGGCCGATCGAGGGCTAGTGCCCTACCCTCAGTCCTCAGACCATTACCAAACCAAGGTTCACAACACTATGCTACATGCTAGATACATTGAAGTTAAAAGCTAAAGTTTTCAATCCTTACATACCAAACTTGTGCTAGTGTTGTGTGACACTATTAGTGGAAAGGTCAACTCTTAAAAGTAGAATAATAATATCCCAACATGTGATCTGACATGACTCTGACACACGTTAGGGAGTGTCGAATACTTGCATAGTTGAATTGCCTCCCACAAATGCTGGAGAAGTGTCGGAGAAGTGCCATGTGTCCAACACTTGCAGACATGGAAGAACTGCTTGATATAGTGGGATTAGATTCAACAGGAAGACATATCTGATATCTGATGTCTAGGGTGTACACACGTTCAAATGTAAGAATGTTATTAATTGAAACCTATGTGATATTGGTGCTCAGGTCTGTGCAGTTTGGGGCATAAAAAATGTATTGTGTGGTTGCTTCATTATAATATCCTTTGTGGTTGTTTTCTGTAGTCCTAACTTCCTCCTCTTTTGAAGGTCTATGGCGCTTTCAGAATGTATGTGAAAGTGCTCCTGATGTGGGATTCAAAGATTCAGATAGATGGTGGGGGTAAGGATGTTGTTCTTGCATCTATGCTTGAGGCAAGAAATCTTGTCGTACTCAGGGTACGTTGTTTGAAAACCTTATTGCCAAAATATCTTTTTCTGTAGTGGAAGTTCAGTTTTCCCCCCTGTTATTGTGACAGCATGGGTCAGTGATATCTTCCAATGCTGCTTTGGGAGTCTATGGACAAGGACTTCTTAACTTGAGTGGCCCTGGTGATGGAATCAAAGCACGTCGACTGTTTCTGTCTCTATTTTACAACATTGAAGTAAGATTATAGTATATGCACTACTTTCATTGTTTTTGTACTGTCATGGTACTGACGTGAATGCTATACAGTTTTTCTCCGTTTAGTATTGCCTTCTCCGATGGACATACAATATAACATAGGCATCATTATACTAGGACACTCGATACACTTTATCTGTGTTCTCAAATTTATTCCAATCTTACAATTTCTTATAGGTCTGAGAACTTGCAAAATGAATATTTGAACTGGATTGTATGTTCACAGTCAGCAACAGAACGAAACATCTGATGACCTGTTCATGACAATCTATCGGTATTTTTTAATTAGCTGGAATTTACTTAGGTCCTGTTTGTCGTAGTGTAAGCTTGAGCTTGTCACTCATATAATCTTTGGAACTTGGGGCCTCTTGAGGAGGTAGATAGTTTTGAACATAAAAACTAGATGTAAGATGCTTTATTGGGCTTCTACTATAGGAGCCTTATAACCTGATTTACGGAAGAAACCTAAGCTAGGCCACACAGCCACATAGGCCCATAAAATGTTCAATGCTAGCTTTGTTGCTTACTTGCATTCCTGGCTAGAGTTAGGATCAGAGCTCTGAAACCCAAGTAACTTAAGGAAAATATGGTGTTGGGGGTTGGTCATGAGTGGTAAACAAAAAGAGTTGTTTGCAATTGTTTCCTTGCTGGTGACAATGTTAAAATGTTTATCTTTTTGAAGCTGGTGGCTGTGGTCTGCCTTATGGCATTCTGCATGATTTCATATATGGAGTGGTTTAACTTTGCTCGTAGGCGCTTATGTCTGAATATTGGCATGCCATATATATGAGAGCCTAGTTAGATTAACGATTGGACTCTCCGACTACGAGTTTCATGGAAGCACTACCGCTTCCTACATTGTTTGCCTCCACTTCTTTGTACCGCTTGCATTGACTCGAACTTGTTTTGCTTTAACCCCTGTTGCTAGTATTATTTGGGATGCCTCTGGACTGATGAGACTGATTACCTTAGAGACTAACTAGTAAATCCACTTTCCATGGTCATTTCTTAATTCTGTGCCATTATTTTTATTGGGGTTTTTTTTGGTATGCTTATTGTTCAGCTGGTTCTTGTTATTATATTGAACCAGCATGTGTGCTTCAAAATGTGTTCCAAGTATAATTATTTTATTTGTGACTACAACTTTCCTTGATCTATGAGCAGGTAGGTCCTGGTTCCCTTGTTCAGGCTCCACTAGATGAGGCTGTTCAAAGCAGCTTGTAAGTTCTGTTACGTCACCGTAAATTAATGATCTTTAGTTCCTTCAAATTAATGATCTTTAGTTCCTTCTAAACATTGCTGTGGATTGACGTTTGTGTTCACCAGGGATGGACTTGGACGCTGTGAAAGTAAAACATGCCCTAGTGAGCTAATCACGCCTCCTGATGATTGCCATGTTAACAGCTCCTTGTCCTTTACACTACAAGTAAGGATTGTTTACTGTGATGTTCTTTTTCTCAGAAATCTCCTATATTTTATTGGCTTGTAGATCTTTTATGTAACAAGGGAAGATTAACCAGACAACTTTTGGGGCAAGGAAGTGTGATGGGTGGATTTTTAATTACATTTGTGCCGTTTCATATTCATTTCCATTTCACAGGATGGGTCTGATAGCTTATTTGCCTGTGGACATGTATTGTATACCTTGTCAAATTGATACATGCACGCCAACCTTTATGGTAATATAGTAGATAGACGAATTTTCTCTATTCTGTCTCATTTTTCTCATGTTTTTTTGCATGCAACACTACCTCTACTTGTAGCAGAATTGCAAACTTGACTGTTTGCATAGATTCTACCCAACCAGGATAATTAACATAACAAATAGATAGAGAAGTGGGAACCACCTCTTGCTACCTAACATGCTTAGGAGTTAGGACGGTAAACAAGTTGACAATAATCTTCATAGGGAGCACGATCTTAAAGTAAGTATTTGTGAATGAAAATACACCTTCATTGTCATGTGGGTAAGTTCCATAGTCGACGATCACGCTACAGCAGAATCCAACCGGTCCAACCGGTGGCCTATCCTGCCCAACCGGCATACCGATATATCGCCGCCGATCGGGATAATCGGTCGACCGATCCAGATTCGTTTGATGCAACCGAACAACAGAGGATGCTTAAGAATCCCTTCCTGATTGCTTTTAGAGATAAGGTAGGAATCCCTTCCGGATTTAGCAAGTAATTAGGTAATTCCCTTCAGGACACATAGGAATTAGGAAGAGATTGGTTTCGTAAAAGGATTGTATTAGAGTTCTTGTTAAAGCAAGATCCACTATATAAGGGTGCTAGGATTATAAATGAAAGGCATTAGAAAAGTTATCTCAAATCTCCTCTCAATTATTCTACCTCTGTTGAATCTCTCGCATACCAACCCTTGCGCTTGTTGCTCGTCGTGCCCTAGCTATCTAACCACGCCATGACGCCACAAAAACCGTGCCCAAAGTTTCCACTACTCACGACTATCCGATACGATCGTTAGGTCGTGACAATTTGGTATCGAGCCAACCGCTAAGAAAGAGCCATGGCCGACAAGAGTAATCGACATTGAGACCGTGGCTATGCAATTGGCGGCAATCATGAAGAAGCCGGAGATGTTGGATGAGGTCAAGGTCAAGCTCAATGATCTCGACGCCCAATGAAAGTGGATCATATGATGATCCACGGTTAGAAACCGCAGGCGCAGGCATCGGTGAATGGGGCGATGGCATCTTGTTAAAACCCACCAAACCGCTAGGTCGATAAAGCAGACGACGGCAAGCGCGGTCATGGTAGCGGTGACGGCAGGAGCTCCACGCTATCATGGGCTCGAATTTCCAACCTTTGATGGGAAGGAGGATCGTTACTATGGATCAATCGTTGCGAGCAATTCTTCCGCGACAACAAACTATGGAAGAAGAGAAGGTTTGGTTGGCGGCGATCACATGATGGGCGCGCCCAATTGTGGTATAGTAGGATCGAGCACAAGACGGGACTGCTCCATGGAGGCGTTTTAGTGTGAAGGTACATCTTCGCTCGGCCAAGATTATGCCACAACCTGTTCAGTAGTTGGTCAATCTCAAATTGACATGAACAATATAGGAGTATCAGGATCAATTCTTGTCTCTCCTTAGCCATGCAGGTTCCTTGTCCGAAGAGCAACAAGTGCAGCTCTTCACCGTAGGCTTACAGGGGACACTTCGGATTGACGTCGAGTTATAAGGACGAACCAATCTGGAGGTTTCTATGAGCTTAGCATAGGCCTACGAACTTATTGCGAAGCTGGCCGCACAGCTGGTCTCAGGAGGATCTCGGCCATGTCGCGGCCATACGGCCATCTCCACGGCGACTCAATTTATAGGTGCAGGCAAGAATACCAAATTTCGTTACCTCCAAATACCACGGCTCGACATCCACCCAAGACGCTGAATATCGCCTTACACGCCGAGTACCGACTCCAGATGAGATGCGCGCCCGTAGGGAAGCTGGGTTATGCTATAATTGTGACGACATTTTTCCGCCACAACATAGATGCAAGCAACTATTCTATCTTTGGGCACCGTCAACCGACATGGAGGATGAGGCGGTTCAAGACACGGAGATCACCGACCTGGAGATTTTATTGTACGCATTGGCTGGTGTACGTCCTGTGCGAGCGACACAATGCGGTTGATGGTGAAGGTGGGAGGTACCGAACTCAAGGCGCTGCTGGATAGTGGCTTGTCTCATAATTTCATCGCCGACGAAGCAGTAGCCAAGGCAGGCGTGTCCATCCAATCGCGCACAGGCATGAGCGTGTTAGTGGCAAACAACGATCGTCTCACGAGTAGTGGTTGATGTCCAGCGCTAAATCTCCGCATCGGCAAAGAAGACTTCACCATCGACTGCCATGCAATTCAACTAGATGGGTTCGACATTGTGCTCGGCGTCAAGTGGATTCTGGCTCTAGGATTGATCCTTTGGGACTTTGAGCGATTCACGATGTCGTTCACACGTGACAGATGGCGCATTACATGGCATGGATTGGCGGTACCGCACCACCCACCATGCTCGTTGGGGTGTACCAGTCAGTTGGTGATGACTGAAATTCTTACGGAATTTTACAATATTTTTGGCGAACCTCGCGGCCTTCCACCCGCCCACATACAAGACCATCGCATCCATCTTCCAGTGACAGAACCTGTGGCAGTTCATCCTTATCGTTATGCTTAGCATCAAAAAGACGAACTGGAGTGCCAATGCGATGATATGCTCGGCTAGGGCATAATTCCCCGCAGCTCGTCCGCATTCTCAGCCCCTGTACTTTTGGTCAAGAAACAAGATGGACCGTGGAGATTGTGTCATTGAATGCGCAAACAGTGAAGGATAAATTTCCGATTCCCATCGGATGTGGAGAAAACAACGTTTGACACACATCAAGGTCTATTTGAATTTCTGATAATGCTGTTCAGCTTGACTAATGCACCGACAACTTTCCAACCACTGATGAATGCCGTTCTCCAACCGTTTCTCTATCGTTTTGTGCTAGTATTTTTTGATGACATCTTGATTTATGGCTCCTCTTGGGCGGATCATCTTCGACATGTCTGGCCGATATTCTCTCTCCTTTGGCAGCACTAATTTTTTTTCTCAAACGGAGCAAATGTTTTTTCGAGGTATCTTCTGTGGCTTATTTAGGCCAAGTTATTTCCAAAGACGACGTTGCCATGGATACACAGAAAGTACAAGCTGTTTTGGATTGGCCGCTTCCCAAAACCATTCGTGCTTTGCGTGGATTTTTGGGACTAACCGACTACTATAGGCATTTCATACGTGGCTATGGTGTGCTAGCCGATCACTCACTCGGCCCTTAAGCGGAGGTGTTCCACGAATCGACGAAGTCAATCAAGCATTCCGCATACACTTCAACAGCCATTACATCCGCTCCAGCTTCTTCAACTTGCCGATTTTGTCACAGATTTTGTGGAGTGCAACGCACCGATCCGGCTTTGGTGCCGTCTTACATCATGGTGCTTATCCGCTAGCATTTTTTAGCAAACCGATTGCTCCTCGACATGCTAAACCGGCAAGATACGAGCTTGAACTTATTGGATTGGTGCAAGTCAGACGTCATTGGAGACCGATTGTGGGGACGTTTTTCGGCACGCATGAGATCATTATAGTCTCGAAAATTTTGCTCGATCAACGACTTTCTACTATTGCGCAACATGCTTGGGTGAGCAAGCTCCTGGGGTTTGATTTCCGTGTGGAGTACCGACCGGGACGACGGAATATAGTGGCTGACGCTTTGTCTCGGCAAGATGCTGAAATTGGTACCGTGTTCACCCTTTCTATGATGACATTCGCTTTGTTCAATGAGCTACGATAGGATGCATCTAGTGATCCAGCTTTGGTCACTCTCAAGGAGCAGTTGGATGCTGGGACATTGGAGGGATCTTGGAGTTGGCATGATGGGCTGTTATTTTATGATGGTCGCATATATATACTCCGCTTTCCACGCCTTACAGAGATATTAGTCAGAGCCCATACAACCGCCATGAGGGGGTTCAAGACGCTACATCGATTGAAAGCTGATTTTCATATTCCTCGATGCGACGGTGGTCGTGGACTTTGCGCAAGATGTGAGGTGTACCAAAGAAATAAAACAGAACAATTACATCCAAAGAAGTCTCTTGCACCATTGGAAGTTCCTTGTCGTTTGGGCGACATTTCAATGGATTTTGTAGATGGGTTATCAAGGTACACGGAAGTCCGTGATTCTCTCCATCGTCGATCGCTTTTTCAAAGTATGCTCATTTTATTCCTTTGGGCCATCCATACACAGCAGGATCAGTAGCGCGAGAATTCTTTGATGAGATAGTTCGACTACGTGGTATGCCGACATCCATTATTAGCGACCGCGATCCTATTTTTACAAGCACTTTTTGGCAAGAGCTTTTTCGTATGGTGGGCATCCACCTTCATATGAGTTCGGCCTTTCATCCCCAGTCCGACGATCAAACAAAGGTAGTGAATAAGGTGATTGCCATGTATCTTCTTGTCTTAGTGGCAATCAACCACGCCACCGGGCTTCCTTAGGCGATTTTTGTTACAATACCTCATTCCACACCTCACTTAAAGACACGCTATTCAAGATGGTACATGGGAGGAACCTCTGTCTTTGTGCTCTTCGATCCGGCAAAGAAGAAGGTTGTTGTGGTAGAACAGATTACTTTCTACTCGGGGTGAATCGCTCTCCGATGTACGTGATCGTCTTCTTCGTGCACCACAACTCTACAAGAAATATTATGATGACAAACACGAGAGTTGTAGTTTCAAGCTGGCGATTGGGTGTGGTTTCGTCTCTTGCATCGGCATGCGCATCTCTCGTAGTTTGTATTAACAATAAGCTCACGCCTCGTTTTATGGACCATACAAGGTGTCGGACCGCATCGCCACAATGGTTTACCGCTTGCGCTTGCCTCCATGTTCTTGTCTTCATGATGTTTTCCATGTCACCAACTCAAACCATTCGGGGAACCTCCCAGATCGCCACCTTAGCATCCCGAAATACAACATGGTTAAGTCTCGCCCTTGTCCTTCGTCAAGAGTTCGCGCACGCCTTAGCTGCGCAAGTGGGAAGTGTTGGTCCAATGGGACGGTTCGCAATCCACCGACGATCATGGGAGCACGAGGAGTTCCGTGATCGATATCCAACTTTTAGCTTGAGGACAGGCTATTTAAAAAGGACGGGAGAGACGTCCTGTGGGGTAAGTTCTATAGTTGACGATCACGCACAGTAGACCCAATCGGTCCAACCAGTGCGCCTGATACACTGGCTGGTCCGACCGGTTGGATGATCAGTCAGACCTATCCGGATTCATCTGATGCAACCGAACATTAGGAGGATGCTTAAGAATCCCTTCCGGATTGCTTTTAGAGATAAGGTAGGAATCCCTTCCGGATTTAGCAAGTAATTAGGTAAGTCAAGTCCCTTCAGGTCACTTAGGAATTAGGAAGAGATTGGTTTCAGAAAAAGGATTGTATTAGAGTTCTTGTTAGGGGGCAGCATCCACTATATAAGGGTGCTAGGATTATCAATGAAAGGCATCAAAAAGCTATCTCAAATCTCCTCAATTATTCTACCTCTGTCGAATCTCTTTCGCGCCTTACCCTTATGCTTGCTGTTCGCCATGCCCTAGCTATCTAACCACGCCACGGCGCCGCAGGAAACCAGGCCCAAAGCCTCCCACTACTCACGACTATCCGATACGATCGCTGAACAGCAGGAGGATGCTTAAGAATCCTTCTGGATTGCTTTTAGAGACAAGGTAGGAATCCCTTCTGGATTTAGCAAGTAATTAGGTAAGTCCATTCAGGACACTTAGGAATTAGGAAGAGATTGGTTTCGGAAAGGATTGTATTAGAGTTCTTGTTAGGGGGCAGCATCCACTATATAAGGGTGCTAGGATTATCAATGAAAGGCATCAGAAAAGCTATCTCAAATCTCCCTCTCTCAATTATTCTACCTCTGCCGAATCTCTCTCTGCGCCCTTACCCCTTGCACTTGCTGTTCGCTGTGCCCTAGCTATCCAACCAAGTCACGGCGCCTCGCCGAAAACCAGGCCCAAAGCCTCGCACTACTCACGACTATCCAATACGATCATTAGGTCGCGACATTCATGCTATGACAGATCCATAGATATTGACTGTTCAAATAATATTTATTTCCTCCTGCCGATAAAAATGAAATTAAATTCATGCTTTTCTCATAGTTATATTTGTGTTTATATTTCTGTAAAAGTGGATCTGGCTAAATTGTAGCTCAGTATGAGGTGTTCTAGACTTTATAAGAAATTCACATTTTGCAGATTTGCCGTGTTGAAGACATAACTGTCAGTGGCATAGTCAGGGGAGTATAATCCATATTCATCGTGCAAGAACTGTGACCGTTATAAATGATGGCACAATAAGTGCCTCAGAGTTAGGTGATTCTATTTTGTGTTATAATCAGTAAAAGAGCTGGAATGTGTTCTCTATCAATGTTGTAACTTTGTTCACTCAGCAATCTGTATTCTTTAATAGGTTGCAAGGAAGGCATTGGGAAAGGAAAGTTTCTTAAGTATGGAGCTGGTGGTGGTGCTGGGCATGGAGGTCGGGGTGGCCTAGGGATTTACAATGGAATGAAAAGTGAAGGAGGTCAACCATATGGCAATGCTGATCTTCCATGTGAGCTAGGGAGTGGTAGTGGTTCTGCTGAGTCAGGCGATAACAGTGCTGGTGGGGGGTTAATTGGTAGGTACTATCTTATCCTTCTTAATCCTATGTCGCTAATCTTGTATATTCTCTTTACCTATCCCTTGGATGTTTCCATCTGTTTTTGTTTTCCTTAAGCTATTTAATACCATCCTCTGGGTTTGCTATCAGCATAATTTTTATTATAAAAATCTGTGCTTGACATGCATAATGCACTGCACAATGAGCGCATACTCTGTGAAGTTCACTCTTGGACAACTCACCTTTTCTTTTCTGGAAGTAAGTGCATTTACTTTGCAAAGTTTCTGATATCACTTCTCTTTTCTAATTTCGAATCACTTTCCTAACCCAGTCATTGGATCCATGAAATGGCCACTTTCAAGATTGTTAATTTATGGCTCAGTGAACTCTGATGGTGAAAGCCATAGAGGCTCGCCTGGAAATTCCAACGGGACGTTTAAAGGCGGGATTGGTGGTGGTTCTGGAGGGACAGTTCTGTTATTCCTTCAAGGGCTTCTGCTAGAGAAAAACTCATCATTGTCAGCATCTGGCGGCAGTGGAGGCCTACATGGTGGAGGTGGCGGCGGTGGTGGCAGAATACACTTCCATTGGTCAAATATTGCTACTGGAGATGAATATGTTCAGATTGCTTCTGTCAATGGTACAGTAGCATCAAGGTATGCATTTCATGTAAAGCTGCTGATAATAGTAGAGGAGGTTGCTTGGTTGTCATCTTCATAAAATCAGCTTCTAGCACAGATACTTCTCTCTCTAAAATCATGATATATCATGTTACTTCGATATTGTTGGTATCAGCTTTGTTTCGAGGATCCAGTTTACTTACCACAGTGGATTCCTTCATATGACAATTACATACTAGATAGGGATCATATTTTAGCTTCTATATTGATATATATATATATATATATATATATAAATCATAAACTGCTATGGAGCAAGACACAGGGCACTCTAACAGGCGCGTGAGCAGTTCCAGGGTACCGCAGCGTGCTAACAGTACTGGTTACTGTATCGGCGCGTGAACAGTACCGGTCGGTGCTGTAGCGCCGTTATTTACCATATATGGTTGTTGAGTTTCCTAGGATAAAGAATATTTAGTTAGGTAGGTTATTTTGGGATTCCTTATAAATTATTGTTAGGGATATGATCTTATCTATTAGGAAGGTTATTTTTAATAGTTGGAAATATTAGATTAGATTGATAGTCGGAGCCTCCTTGTTAGCCGGGAAGAGTTCCGATCGAGCTTGGAGAGAGATCCTCACCTCCCCGGCTAATCAGGCCTCAAGAGCCTCGCTACCTCGACAGGAAGAGCCTCATGGCGGTTAGATGAGGGCAAGTGCTCTACCATTGGTCCTCGGATCCGACTCAACCAAAGATCACAACCACAACATAAACAGTTTCATTATTGTGATAATATTGAAAGAGAAAAAAACGATTATGGGAGTTCCATTGCCATTACAATATTCAAGTAGAATCCCCATCGGACTTGATTGTTGGTTGGGATGGAGATCTTAGGACAGAAAGGAAAGCACTGAACAATGTGAGCCTACGGGAGGGTACTGCTACTTCCTCTGTGAGTCTGTTTTGCATTATAAGTTACTGTGGCATGCAGCAACCAAAATTTTCAGACTTTATCACAAAAGTATAATTTTGTTATTTTGCCAACAAAATATTACAGAAGTCAATGATCGAAGTTGTATATTGTAGACCGTCAAGGCGCATAAAATAAAAAAACATCATACAATATCAAACGGAGGGAGCATAATTTATTAATGATCCTTCCTCTGCTTGCTTGATCTATAACCTTTGTGGAAGTAGAGAGAGAGAGAGAGAGAGAGAGAGAGAGAGAGAGAGAGAGGGAATTGCATTGGAGGTCCTTAAATTTGTAACAAAGTGCCACTTAAGTCCTTCAACTTGCATATTGTTGTGGACTGCTTTTGGGGTCGCACTTACAGTTGTCGCAAGGCAGCAAACAGCAGCAGCACACGGCCGGCGCAGTCGTGACTTGATCGTCACTCAAGGGCACACGTTAGACAAGAAGATACGTTAGCTTTTGTTATTTAATTTGTCAGTCAGTTAGTTATATATCTCCTTCAGAGATACTCTTGTTAGGGGTGCCTGCTTAAGGGCTGCCGTATCATCTATTTGGCTTAAGTAAGAAATAATCAAGTGCCCTAGTTACCGCAGCTTTCAGAGCCCCTATCACGGCTCGCTGTGGCCAGGAGAGTGATCGCCGCCTCGCACTCTTACTACCTGTTATGCTCGAACCTCACACACAAGATCATCTCCTTCCTCCCTTTCTCAACACAGGTCACGCCATATCACATATTGTGTTATTACAACTTTATAATTAGCTAAAATTGTTAATGTACTAATAAATGAAGGTGCAAAGCTAATGTAGATCATTCAAATTGATAATCCATACGACAATTTGAAGGTATGATGACTTCTAGTTAGCTAAATATGGTGACATGTCAATTGAATACAGGTGCTAAACTAATGACAATTGTTTAGGTGGATGATCAATGCGGCAATTTGGGTTCACATAATGATGAAGATCATGGTCATACCTTTATGTCAGTGTAACATCTGCATTTTAGCTAGAGTCAAAATGGCCTAAGTGACAAAGTGTTGCAAGTTTACGGACCTGCCAGACTAATTTTCAAGTTTAGGGACCTAACTGGTACTTTGTTACAAGATCAGGGATCCATGGTGCACTTTACACACAAAAAGGCCAATTCTCATTCTCTATGCATGCTAGAATTTTCCGAGATGCATGATTTATTTATGAAATGCAACCACCACTATCTGTGTGGACCTACATGGGAGAAGTCTTAAGGTTTAACTATTACCAGGGTTCTATGGGCGATCAAGTATTTATTGGTCATGGAACTTCTTTTTCTGCACTGCCTTGAACCTTGAGAAGTGTTAGTGAGTGAATACATTCTTGTGACAACTTCCTATTGCTTTTCTTTTGTGTAGTGGAGGATCTGGTAATGATGATGGACATTTTGGAGGAGATGGAACAGTAACAGGAAAGAAGTGTCCCATGGGACTATATGGAACATTTTGCACCGTATGAGCACTAAACTCATCATGTCTTTGTTCATCCAGCTTATATAGATAAACCATCTGATGTGTGCCATTATTGGTAATGCAAACCATAAGAATTAGTATTTAGAAAAATAGTATTATTCTAAATACTGAACATTCAGCAATTCTTTACCTGATCCTTTCATGTCAGCTGTATATGCAAGGCATGTGGAATAGTTATGGTCTGTTGGTTAAGCTTGGGCTTGTGGAATTATAATCTTAATTTAGGGTGAAACAGTTGGCCTTTTTCTTGGTTTCCTGAGTTGCTCAGTCCCATGGGTCAAAATGAGCCAAAATTTGGTCTGTCCAGACCTGGCTTATGAACTCAGCAAAAGAATACAGGATGTTTGAGGTCCTTTGAATTCACAGCCACACACAGATAGATAATTTTTGTGGGGTGGGGATTGGGGTGCCAGTTCTGGTGCTGGTTGAAATAATCCGTTTGTGTTGCCACTCACCACACTAGTTCCTTCCCTTGTCCAGGAAGACAGGAGGGAGTAGTGGTTCTTGTTCTCAAGAGTTGATGGTTTTTGTGATGATGGGTTCCAGGTTTCCAGCTATTAGCCAAGCTGTTTTTTTGTCCAAAAGATGCAAAACTGCAAATAGCTTGTGTAAATGCCTTTATGCCATTGTTTATAATCTTAAGCCGCATTTTTTTCAGAATTCATATTTATGTGGCATATTAGGGAAACAGATGACCATATGCCTGGTTATTCCCCTGTTTATCTCACGTTTATAGTAGTTGCCTAGTTGGTACTGAGTACAGACTAGGTGTATGTTGTGGCCGGGATCTGCTTCTAATGTTGTAAGGGGTGGTTCACCGGAGAGTGAGATGGTTGGCGAGTTGAAGAAAGATAACAGGGGTAGATGAGAGAAACTAGAGGGGTAGAGATTAGCAATTGGAAGAGAGGAGATTTATTTCTTACTTGCATAAAAGATTACACTGGACGTCCTTTTATAGAACTAATCGTGACTTGACTGCTAAGACAAAACTCTTATCCTAACCTGATCATGAACTTTACTAGCTTATGGATTCATCATAATTCTCCTCATCTTGTCTGACTAGAAATCATGAGCCAGCTTCTCGTTGCTGTTGGTCTCAAGGATCAAAGAACCATTTCCGGAGGGAATCCTGGTCAGCTTGGTCCAAATGTAACGGTAACCGTCAAAATTACCAGAATTGCTAAACCGAAAGAAAAATTCCAAATGAAATTCGCATGAATTTGCTTAAAAACCAGCCGAATTTCGAAAATTGAAATTTGAATTTGCTAAACCGGAAAGAAACTGGCCGAGATTGGTTCTCCCGGTCCCCACCGGTACGCACATACCAAGGAGGTACCGAATCTAAGAAAAAATTAATGTCATTGGACCATACATACCCCTATTAAAGGGCATACTACAACTACTCAACAATTTTTTCTGTATTAAAGTAGGGGCACAAAATGGAAATATTGCAATAACAACACTTTGCTTCCCTTAATGGACTTATATTATGGACACCGCTTCCCAAGAGAATGGACTTATATTATGGGATGGAGAGAGTAGTATATACTAGACTCTGTAGGATTGAAATGTATTTTAAGATTGTTTTGTCTGTACCCATGAGCTTATAAAATGTTCTGGAGTATATATTCTTAACTTGGTAAATACTCTACAATCTGCAATTAAGTACTCCTGTGTCTAAATATAAGTCACCGTGAGGATTCGCGTGGTCAATCTTTTTGGACTTTGACTATTACTCCTCCTGATTCCTAATATGTCGTTTTGGACCATAGTCATCAGGAGCGTGGGTCGATTGGGTTGAGGAACGGGGTCGTGGGATGTGGTACGCCATTTTTCCTTCTAAATTACATAGGAATGGTGTACCATGTCTCACGAATTGTACCCGGGTCGATGAATCCGGTACGTGGGACGCAACATCAACCCACGATCCCTCTGACTATGTTTTGTACACTCACACGATTTCCGAGGTCACACTTTGACCATCAATTTGTCAAATAAAAATAATTTTACATTATGAAAGTGTATTTCATGATGGATCTAGCAATACCAATTTCATGTTGATATTGATGGTCAAAGCTAAAAATGTTTGGCCGGTACAGATTCTAGAATGACTTACATTTGGAATTCAAGGTAGTAATATACATAAAACTATATATATATTTACTACATTGAAGTAATGGCATTGGATTTGTCTTGCAAAATACTTCCATAATATATAATTTTTATTATATTTGCTAGTATGTTATAATGAAAAACCATAGTCAAAGTCTTGCATTGGAGACCACGAAAGTAAAAAACGACTTATATTTGGAGGGAGGTTTTTTATGCATTATTTCTTTAACTAGTAGATGACTTTTATTTGTTCCTTAGAAACCATTACTGATTATACTTCATTCCAGGAATGCCCAGTTGGCACATATAAAAACGTTGTTGGGTCCAACACATCTCTGTGCACTCCTTGTTCTCTGGATAGTCTTCCAAACCGTGCCGACTTCAGATATGTAAGAGGTAGGTCCTTGGGCTTGATGGTCTGATAGGGATTTAGAAGTGTTGTATTGCCTTGTTACCTTCAAACTTCTTGACATTGAATGGAAGAAACTAAGCATTAACTTCGACTTGCTACTTGCTAGGTGGTGTCACCCAGCCGTCCTGCCCGTATAAGTGCATATCTGCTAAGTACAAGATGCCAAGCTGTTACACACCACTTGAGGAACTTATGTACACATTTGGTGGTCCTTGGTCTTTTGCAATTATTCTATCTTCTACAATTGTTCTTTTGGCACTTATCCTAAGTGCTTTAAGAGTTAAGATTGGTGAGAGTGATATCACGTACCGGTCAACAAATGCAATCCACAATGATGGCTGTGCTTCTTTCCCATTTTTGCTTTCGCTGGCTGAGGTATAATTCATTCATACAACATAATCTCTGGATGTAGTTATGTAGAGCTATTGTGAAATCAGTGGATCCGAAACATTGGGCAAATTACTCCAGATGCACTTATATATGCTAAACAGTCATGTAATTCCCTTGACATCAGTCTATCACCCTCATGTGTTTACAATTCATGCAACCACAGACCTTAGACCTCTAATGTAGAATACTTGTTGAAAAGAAAGGAATGACTTCATCACGAGAATTATAACTCACTGTGTAGTGTGTACCTCAACATTCACAAATGTCAATGGTTGTTTTAGAACAAATGTTAAATGCTTAATATGGGAATATGCGATTTCATAAAATTAAAATTACTTGAATAATTGCTGAAAATAAAGTATAATTACCTGTAAATCAAGAAACTACTCAAGCATTCCTAGTCCAATTTGTTGGGGAAATCTTTTTCTTTTGTTTGTGCTAATAAATAGTAGCACCTTTTTACTGTGTAGGTACCTGGGGCCAGCAGGGTGGAAGAAACCCAAAGCCATGTTCACAGAATGTACTTCATGGGACCTAATACCTTCCGAGAGCCCTGGCATCTTCCGTACTCACCTCCTGATGCTATAATTGGAATTGTGTAAGACTTTCCATCATAGGAATCTACATTAGTAGAGTATCACTTGTACTCTAGGAAGCACCGATACTTCCCTAAGTCAGCGTACCGGTATCGGACACTGCACCGATACGTATCGAAGGAGCATCAGGCTATTTTTGATTTAAAAAAAAGAAAATCATTCTGATACTTTGGGATACTTCTCTGATACGGCCTAGCCCAACAGCAGCCCACATCTTCCACCCCTCCTGCCACACCACGCCTCCAATCCCCATAACTCCCAACGCCTTCTCCTGCCTCCACACGCACAAGACAGCAGAGGAGACTTGAGGCGGCAGCGACAGAGGAGACCCGGCGGGCAGTAGAGGAGACGCTCCAATCCCTTGCTCGCCTGGCCACCCAGCGCCATGGGCGGTAGAGGAGACGCTGCCCAGCGATCTAGTGGGCGGCCGTCAGTACAGGAGACGCGATCTGGTACTTTCCTTCCTCACCCTTCCATTCCCTTTTTCCCTTTCTTGTGGTGAATCGGAGTAGACACAATCTGGAATCTTGATGCTTTTGGCTTCCTTCCTCCTTTTCAGTAGCCATGGCAAGTGGATCGCTTGCACTTGACTGTTAAATCTTAATATTATCTATGTCCGGATTTTCCCCATCCGTCCACATTAAAGGAGCACCTACCCGAGGCGCCCACGGAGCAGCGCCGAACGTGGCGGGCTAGGAGCCTAAAGCTCTCTGCGCCATCGTGCCCATGCACAGTCTTCCACCTTGAGCCCCAGCTCAATTAGGGAATTGTTGTATTGTCGACGCCGGTGGTATCGCAGATCGGTGCTTCCTATCTTGTACTGCTTTCATTCATCCCAAACTGATTCACAAAAGTCAATACATTTTCTATGTGAAAATATGCCACCAATTGTAAATTGTTTTACATGTCACAAATGTTGTATGGGAACAGATTGCACTGTTTTGTTTGCTTAATCATTTACATAAATCCTCCATCTGGCTCATTGCTACTTTTTTTATATATTAAAAATGGAGCTCGGATGTTCTCTTACAGCCATCCTTGTTGTAGGATGCTATGTACCTTAGGTCCTAGCATCATAGCTGCACAAGAATTACATCTTGGCCTTGATTTAAAGGTCTATGTTTCGGGAGAATAATATTTCATGTCTCCATCTGTAATTCAAAATGCATGTCTTTTTGCACAAGAATTACATCATAGCTGCACTGTGGGTTAAAATTTTGTGTCTTTTCCCAGATATGAAGATGCTTTTAATCGTTTTATTGATGAGATAAATTTGGTAGCCGCATATGAGTGGTGGGAAGGATCTGTACATAGTATACTTTCTGTACTTGCATATCCTTGTGCCTGGTCTTGGAAGCAATGGCGAGAAGAAAGAAAATCCATCGCCTTCAAGAGTACGTTAAATCTGAATACGACCATTCATGTTCGCGCTCTTGCAGATCACGGGCTCTCTATAAAGGTTTGAAGGTTAGTAATCGTGGTTCATTAATGTAATGTACTTGTTTAGTATTAGAACCAGCAGTAATTGTGCCTATATTTTGAAAACCAGAACTGGTTGGTTCAAGTTTGCAACAAAATAACCAGCAGCTATTTCTGGCTTTATACTATAACTAACCACTTTAACCAACCAATTTAAACCCCCAAATTGGATGAAGCAGCATTATTGCCTGAACATAGTGAGGTACCGCTGGGATCTAAGCCAATTTCAGCTGAGTTTCAGTTTAATGATTATTGACATTGTATCTAAACTCAACATGAATAACCAAACCTCAACAAATACTTCTCGAACTTGTGTTAATACAGAGATTATTCAGTCAGGTAAAATACTTCATACTTCTGATTTGAATGATATTGTTTTGTTAGCCCTTTAACCTGAAGTCCTGAACTATAAGTAGCACTGTCTTAGGAATTGAAGGAAAACAACTTGTGCATTGTCTATGTTGTAGACAGATAGGTCTATATATAAAGCAGACAGGTAATTGTTTGAACTTAACAGGTTGGTTCAACACCAGATTTGATGGTCGCTTACATTGATTTCTTTCTTGGAGGCGATGAGAAACGACTTGATGTAACATCCACGATCCAGAAGAGGTTCCCCATGTGTTTAATTTTTGGTGGTGATGGAAGCTATATGTCCCCATACTACCTACACAGTGATACATTGTTATCAAATCTTCTTGGCCAGGTAAAAATAAGATCAACTTAACGGTGATGTTAAGGACACCGATTTTTTTTTTGTTTCTATGGATATATTCCTGGTTTTCCAATTAGATATTGGTAAATTGTTTCGACATCACACTTTGATGCCATTTGCCGAACACACTACAAAATCGTGATTCGGTTGATGAATAACGCAAAATCAGGCCCATTTACTAGAAGCCTAGAACACACGTTAGCCATTATAATATTATTTTGCAATTCAAGAGAGAATGTCTCTAAAGATCATATTTGCCAATCAAACATTTGGTAGGTCCCAACCGTCAATGCTCTATTGACTTGGATGAAGGCATTGACAAAGGGACCTACTAATTTACAGGCAATTACGCTTTTTAGACCTCTCCTATTGTAAGATAATATTATTATACTGGCCAAAGTGTGTTATGGCAAATGTGTTCAATTTTGTAGTGTCCATAAGTTAAATCACGATTTTGTGTGTTTTGGCAAATGCCATCAAAGTGTGATGTCCAAGAGCCAATTTTGCCATTATTATTACATGATGACTAGCCACTTTGCCTCATATTGTCGGTGGACAGTTTGTTAGGGGATATATTAGGTGCATAGTTTCTTGCACTGAGGGTCTCTAAAATCATACTGTTGAGGTCGATTTTCGGTCGGTGATTAGTGGAGGGCGAAGGGGAGAATAAGTATATGGATCTTAATGCAGAGGGATAACGGAGCGATCGAGCTCGCTCTTATGCGCTAGACGGGACTCATTCTGCTAGTCACAAGAAGGCTCGAGAACGCCTAGAGTTGAGGTAAGTTTTCTATTTCTTGATCTCAATGATTACAATAAGAGTCCAATATATAGGACTTAGCAAATCCTCGCCCTAAGGGATCTTCTAATCAAATCCTATCCTTAAGGGATTCTTTCCTAACCAACTAGGGCTTTCCAAACTAATTCTTTCCTAACAAACTATGACTTTACAAACTCTTATTATCTCTTGCCTAACTCGAATACTTCTGGCGATGCTCCAAGCCAGAGGCTTCCTTGCCACATGTGCCACGGGTGGCTTACTAGCCACCTGGCTATTGCGGGCTTGGGCTTATACCGGTATGTGTGGCCCACAAAGGAGTTCACAACATTTCGCCTTCCCGAAACCTCTTGTCCTCGAGTGAAACGAAGGTTAGTTAGTTGCGAAAATCTAGGACTCGCTATCCACCTTGTTCCAAGGAGGTGATTCTTCTAATGCACTAGAACCTCCAAGGTACCTTGATCCGCATTTGAGCCGCTGGACCTTCTTTGGTGTTGGAATGACACAGCTTATGGAGGAGGTCAGCAGAGGAACAACTTTAGTTGGAAGGTTGCCATGGCACTTCTCCAAGGAGACATGGAAGACGTTATGGAGTACGCAAGTGAAGCAGAGAGAATATGCCATCGCGCTAACACGCTCAATCACCTTGTATGGCCCAAAGAACCGAGGAGAGCTTGGTATTGGAGGAGACACCTAGAGAGGTCATCACTGTGGTTGAAGACGGCCATACCTAGTAGCCAAGGTGGAACTCGAGGTCACGATGCAAGTCTTCATAATGCTTTTTCATGACGGACTGGGTCTGCAATAATCTTTCCTTGATGTCGGCGAAAAACTCATCCCGATCCAAAAGCTATTGATCCATGGCATACACTATGGCGCACTTTGTTCATAGGACATGAGAGTCCGCCATAGACCACGCGAAAGGAGCGTGCAAAGCACCGAAGGAGTTGTAACAAAATTCCGCCCAAAGCGACCACTTTAACCGCCTTTGGGCCGATCACACGATAAGCATTGTAGGTACATGCCCAAGACGAGATTAACGACTTCCATTTGGGCCGTCACCATGGATGAAAGGTCGAACTTAACCAAGCTTGACACCGCCGAGGCGAAAAGTTCACCCGTATGAGCTTGTGAAGACCGTGTCTCGATTGTCGACCATCAAGAACGAACGCCATGGAGGCTAACAATGTCTTCGAAGAACGCCTTAGCCATCGAACTTGCCGCAGGTACGGTGGCCGAGTGGAATGAAGTGGACATACTTGGAGAAGCGGTCAATGATCATATTACCACCGATTTCCCATGGACTTTGGGAAAGCCTCAATGAAATCCAAAGAGATGTCCACTCAAACAATAGACGCATTAGCAAAGGTTGGAGAAGGCTAGTGGTGCAATGTTCGACTTGTTGCGCCGCAAGAACGAGCAACCATGGACATAGTCATGGACTAGATGGCGACACCGAACATGAAAATCGGCGGCAGCAATTGCGGAGCGCCTTCAGATGCCCTCATGCTCGCGCCGTGAGCAGCCTTGCCAAGATAGTCGCCACAGAAGCGAGTCACGGCCACGTGAACACGCACTGCGGAACAGAGCAACTTATTGATTTCGACCATCCGACAGCTTGCATGTCCTTCCTGATGTCGCCGCGAATGTCGCTGTATGGCCGCAAGGTGACTTCGATGGAGTTGGTCAAAGACACCAATCATGCGCGCCGATAGAGCATGAGCAAAGCAGTATGTCGTCTGTGGCGCGTGATGGGGTGTTTGCCGCAGATCGTGCTTTCCTACGGTTGATTCGACAAAGTGAACGATAGCCAAAGAGCTTGCTCACCAATGATGTTGTGGAATCGTGGAGAGGCGCCGATCCAGTGGTACTTCGTCAGAATGATCGGCAAGTGACGAGGAACGCCCAGAGGGATGGCCACTTAATGGCGAACAACTTTGACCAAGCCGATGATCTTCCTCATTGGTATTCCTCCACCGAACCCGTGCGGCGCAGTTGAGCAAGCTCCCCCAAGGGATTGCTGTGAATTGGCGGTTCGAAGCACATATTGACGTAGTCCATGAGGCGCCACGAGAGAACTCCCTCACTGCGCTCCAATTGGTAGTACATTGTTGGGCGATGCCTATTAGGTGGTACGAGGCAAGCCACACTTTGTCCTCGAGCGCGTTGACCTCAAAAAATTGCTCGCAGACGGCTTAGCTATAGCGAGGGTCTTCGCCATCGTCGAAGGCGGTATTGTTACGAATATTGTGTGCATCTATTCAAGAGGCCCAATGGGCAAGATATATAGGGAGTACAAGGGGTTGCCATATACGTATAAGGAAATACAAAAGGAGTCCTATTCTAACACCCTCAAACTCATGGTGGATCACACACACCGAAGTTTGGAGAGAAAATACAAATGTTGTGCCCTAGTCTGGCTTCGTGAAGAAGTCAAGAACTCAGTAACTCGATGGCACAAATTGTAAAGCATGTACTCCTCTCCGCACTTGTAGAGCGAGTGTATGAAGCATCCACACCAATGTGCTTAAGTAGCTCATGCTTCACTGGTCTCGCATACAGATAGCATTTGTACTGCCGACAAAAGAGTCAGAGGTCCCATCACGTACACTTCAAAATCGCAAGTAGCCATCTCAACCAAGTAACCTTTTGTTGCCATCGGGCCTGTCATAGCTCTCAACTCACTCTCGTGACTTGAACTAGAATCGCAATCGCTTAATCTTCTAGACAATCAGTGAGGAGCCAAGAAAACACAAGAAGCGTAAAGAGAACGATGATCAAGGATTACTAGCCTAGGTCGACGGAGTACGCCTCGTCAGAGCGAGGTAGAGCTAGGGAAAACAGACGACAAGAGATAACCCCACGCAAGTAGCGAAGAACACGAAGGTGATCAGAGTGAAGATGGGTAGGATGAGCCATGAACCGACTCAAGATATGAACAAAGATAAGCAATACCAGACGAAAGTGCTCACAAGATACACCAAACTCCTTGTTGGATATTGAATCATTAGACAGGCAAGGGCCAATAGGCCAAATATACAAGTACACCAATATGCGTGAAACACCCTAGACTAGGGAAGAATAGCACAACACATATATATATCTAACATTCTCAAACTCATGGTGGATCAACAACACCGAAGTTTGGAGAGGAAAAGGTTGGGCCGAAGCTCGTGGTTCCAGGCTTCGCGGAAGAAGTCCGCTAACTCAAGTTCAAGGCACGATCAAGAGCCACGACTGGCTCGCACCGCGATCTCATATAGGAAGCATCAACTCCAATATGCTTAAGTAGCTCATGCTTCATCGATTCTCAAGAATACCGACGCACCAAAGGCCGCTGACAAAGCGGGCCTGCGGTCGATCAAACACCAAAGTCCCGGGCGAGCCACAGAATTCAAGTAACCTCACCTGCCAACGACGCCTATAGCTCTCAACTTAGCCTCAAAGACTCGAGCGGGAAATCGCCTCTGCTTTTTGGTCTTCTGCAATCGTGAGAGGATCCAAGGAAAACACAAGAGGCGTAAAGAGATCGACGATCGAGTGATCACCAGCCCAAGTGGCATCGAGTACACCTTGAGCCGCAAGGAGCCGGAGCGAGGAAAGAAAAGGCGACTAGAAATGGTGCCACATAAGATAGATAAGCGACACGCAGGCGCATCAGAGCGAGCCGAAGCGGAGCCAAACAAATTGGCTCGTAATGTGAATAGGCGAGAGATGTCGTCGAGTGATCCCAAGATAAACAAGACCGCCAACAAGGTGATTTGTGAGCGAGCGGGATCCTCAAG